>SJXQ01000602.1:130183-169804 GCA_006408695.1 Aepyceros melampus
CCAACACCACAGTTCAAAAGCATCAATTCTTCGGCGCTCAGCCTTCTTCACAGTCCAACTCTCACATCCATACATGACCACAGGAAAAACCATAGCCTTGACTAGACGGACCTTAGTCGGCAAAGTAATGTCTCTGCTTTTGAATATACTATCTAGGTTGGTCATAACTTTTCTTCCAAGGAGTAAGCGCCTTTTAATTTCATGGCTGCAGTCACCATCTGCAGTGATTTTGGAGCCCCAAAAAACAAAGTCTGATGCTGTGAAAGTGCTGCACTCAATATGCCAGAAAATTTGGAAAACTCAGCAGTGGCCACAGGACTGGAAAAGGTCAGTTTTCATTCTAATCCCAAAGAAAAGCAATGCCAAAGGATGTTCAAACTACCACACAATTGGACTCATCTCACACACTAGTAAAGTAATGCTCAAAATTCTCCAAGCCAGGCTTCAGCATTATGTGAACGGTGAACTTCCAGATGTTCTAGCTGGTTTTAGAAAAGGCAGAGGAACCAGAGATCGAATTGCCAACATCCGCTGGATCATGGAAAAAGCAAGAGAGTTCCAGAAAAACATCGACTTCTGCTTTATGAACTATGTCAAAGCCTTTGACTATGTGGATCACAATAAACTGTGGAAAATTCTGAAGGAGATGGGAATACCAGACCACCTGACCTGCCTCTTGAAAAATCTGTATGCAGGTCAGGAAGCAACAGTTAGAACTGGACATGGAACAACAGACTGGTTCCAAATAGGAAAAGGAGTATGTCAAGGCTATATATAGTCACCCTGCTCATTTAACTTCTATGCAGAGTACACCATGAGAAATGCTGGGCTGGAGGAAGCACAAGCTGGAATCAAGATTGCTGGGAGAAATATCAATAACCTCAGATATACTGATGATACCACCCTTATGGCAGAAAGCGAAGAGGAACTAAAAAGCCTCTTGATGAAAGTGAAAGAGGAGAGTGAAAAAGTTGGCTTACAGCTCAACATTCAGAAAACGAAGATCATGGCATCCGGTCCCATCACTTAACGGGAAATAGATGGGGAAACAGTGGAAAAAGGGTCAGACTTTATTTTTGGGGGTCTCCAAAATCACTGCAGATGGTGACTGTAGCCATGAAATTAAAAGAGGCTTACTCCTTGGAAGGAAAGTTATGACCAACCTAGATAGCATATTAAGAAACATATACATTACTTTGCCAACAAAGGTCCATCTAGTCAAGGCTATGGTTTTTCCAGTGGTCATGTAAGGATGTGAGAGTTGGACTGTGAAGAAGGCTGAGTGCCAAAGAATTGCTGCTTTTGAACTGTGGTGTTGGAGAAGACTCTTGAGAGTCCCTTGGACTGCAAGGAGATCCAACCAGTCCATTCTGAAGGATATCAGCCATGGATGTTCTTTGGAAGGAATGATGCTAAAGCTGAAACTCCCATCCTTTGGCCACCTCATGTGAAGAGTTGACTCATTGGAAAAGACTCTGATGCTGGGAGGGATTGGGGGCAGGAGGAGAAGGGGACGACACAGGATGAGATGGCTGGATGGCATCATGGACTCAATGGACGTGAGTCTGAGTGAACTCTGGGAGTTGGTGATGGGCAGGGAGGCCTGGTGTGCTGGGATTCATGGGGTCGCAAAGAGTCAGACACAACTGAGTGACTGAACTGAACTGAACAGAGGTTTCAGAAACATAGCACTGATTTCCGTTCATTACCTTTTACTGCTCAATAAAGCATCCTAACAGGGAGTGCTGAAAAAAGGACAACATGTATTTTGCAATTTGGGCAGGGCTCAGCACAAAAAGGGCCTCTCCGGGGGCTTCCCCCGTGGCTCAGTGGTAGAGAGATCATCTGCCAGCACAGGTGAGACAGTTTCGACCCCTAATTCCAGAGGCTCACACTTGCTCTGGGGCAACAAAGCCTGTGCAGCACAACTATTGAGCCTGTCCTCTAGAGCAGAGGAGCTGCCACAAAACGGCCACCACCATGAGAAGCCCGTGCACAAGTGGAGAGAGGTCCCCATTCACTGCAATTAGAGGACAGCCTGCACAGCAATGGAGATCCAGCACGGCCAAAAACAAAGAAATAAAACTATTTTATAAAAAAGAAAGAAAACAAAAAGGGGTCGCTCTGCTTTGCTCACATCAGCTGGAGAAGCTTGATGTCACATGGTTAAGGGCTGATGCTGACTGTCAGCTGTAACCTCAGCTGGAGCCATGAAAGGAACACTCATATCCAGCCTGTTTCTTAGCTTCTTGGCTTCCTCCTAACTTGCTAGCTGTGTTTGTGATACAGAAGTCACAAAAGAACCATGCAACGGCCCTATGACATTTTATGGCTTAAAATTCGCAGACTGCAACTTCTGTATTAGACACAAGCTCACTCAGATTCAACGAGGGGGGACGCAGATTTCACTCTTGATGAAGGAAAGGTAATTACATATTTCAAGAAGCAACAAGAAATGCATCATATTTACAAAATTTACCACAACCCAGTTTGTTTTCTGGAAAGTAATAACTAACTCTAGGTACAGCCATACTTTAGATTAAATACTTCGCAATAGAGCTATGCGGAGAAGGCAATGGCACCCCACTCCAGTACTCTTGCCTGGAAAATCCTATGGATGGAGGAGCCTGGTAGGCTGCAGTCCATGGGGTCGCTAAGAGTCGAATACGACTGAGCGACTTGACTGGGGTCGCTCTGCTTTGCTCACATCAGCTGGAGAAGCTTGATGTCACATGGTTAAGGGCTGATGCTGACTGTCAGCTGTAACCTCAGCTGGAGCCATGAAAGGAACACTCATATCCAGCCTGTTTCTTAGCTTCTTGGCTTCCTCCTAACTTGCTAGCTGTGTTTGTGATACAGAAGTCACAAAAGAACCATGCAACGGCCCTATGACATTTTATGGCTTAAAATTCGCAGACTGCAACTTCTGTATTAGACACAAGCTCACTCAGATTCAAGGAGGGGGGACGCAGATTTCACTCTTGATGAAGGAAAGGTAATTACATATTTCAAGAAGCAACAAGAAATGCATCATATTTACAAAATTTACCACAACCCAGTTTGTTTTCTGGAAAGTAATAACTAACTCTAGGTACAGACATACTTTAGATTAAATACTTCGCAATAGAGCTATGCGGAGAAGGCAATGGCACCCCACTCCAGTACTCTTGCCTGGAAAATCCTATGGATGGAGGAGCCTGGTAGGCTGCAGTCCATGGGGTCGCTAAGAGTCGAATACGACTGAGCGACTTGACTTTCACTTTTCACTTTCATGCATTGGAGAAGGAAATGGCAACCCACTCCAGTGTTCTTGCCTGGAGAATCCCAGGGACGGGGGAGCTTGGTGGGCTGCCGTCTATGGGGTCGCACAGAGTCGGACACGACTGAAGCAACTTAGCAGCAGCAGCAGCAGCAGCAGCAATAGAGCTATGAGAACAAATTTGGTAAATTTAAAAATACTGACATCTGGTTGGATGAGCAAACGTTGAGCTAACTAAAATGTAGGCTCAGGTCACTGCATTCATGAGGGATGCAAGAAAGATGGTTAGAAGTCATAAGGACAAAATTAGCCATCTTTTCTGTTGGTACACAAGAGGAGGTTAAGTGCTTGGTGAAGATGTAGAAATACTTTGGAGCATTCTATTATCACTTCCTAAATTGATGTGTCTGTAAATGTGAAGGTTGAGGTTGTTAAACTGTACTGCCATAAAACTCTCAGGGGTATGAAAAATTCTGTACTGAAGAAACAGAAGAGCACAATTAAGCTTACTATGATCAAGAAACATCAATATTTTTTTAAAATATGCAAAAGAGAGGTGACACTTTTCACAAAAAAGAATCTTAATTTATAGGTCTGTCTCTGTCATTTGCTAGCTGTGAAGTGTTGGACAAATATTTTCTCTTCCCTAGAATCTGATTCATTTGTCTAAAAGTCAGGACACTGAATGAGTAAAAAAAAAAGGTCAAATTTCTTTTCACCCTAATAATTGCTCACTTAAAGTGACATGAAAGCCACTTAACTAAATCTAACAGTTTTTTTTTTTTTTTTTTGCTTTATAAAACAGTTGGGCCCTGCCATTAACAAATGTCACATGGCCCTGGAAGTCTCCTGCCTGTTCATGTGGCAGAAAGAATTTCCTCGGAGAAAGGAGATTACCCTGACATCAGAGCATGATTATAATGACAACAGAGAAAGGGAACAAATTGGCCCTGCCTGTGGTCTCCCACAGAGTCGTGTTCCAAAATGGAATCTCAGGAATAAGCCCTTTTTCTCAAACGCTTAATAAAAGTCAAGGAAGCAGGCCATGGAGTTGGGAACCCGAGGTAACAATAACAGCATCATCACTACGAAACCACATGGCTTTAAACACCAAGATTCTTAGTTTCCCTATGAATTAGTTTATCTGTTGGAAAAAAAAGAAGGAAAATAACCACACCTAAGCCATCTGGGATTACGAATATTAAAGAATCCAGTATACAAAAAAGTACTTAGAACAGTTTCTGGCACATAGTATTTATTTGGGGCATAGACCCTGAGTTCCAGTCAATAACGCAGCAATTCTGGCTCATCAGTGGATAAGACCATCTTAACTAAATGAGTCTACAAGCACTCTACGGAAGAAGAATCAGATGAGAATCACCGAAAATATTCTCAAAATGACCTGCTTTTTTGTTACTGGCCTCTGAATGGTGATGTTTATCTATGGACCAGAGTGCAAAGCCCAGCAAATGACCCCAGGATATATGATGAAGTTTATATGTACCTGGTTCTGGGCAAATTATATATTTTAGGAGATTCTGTATGATGAGCAAGAAAACTACAAAAAGAAGGTGATTTGTAGTTGAACTATTTTTCTGGCTGTATTTAGTCAATTTTGTCTCCATCTCAGCTTGGAAACTGTTGGTTCCCAAACTGGATATGATTTTTCTTCACCCTGATGCTAAGTAACTTCTGAATGATCGATCCAATATTGTGGGTTTAAATGGGTTATTATTTAAAAGAAGCAAGAAGATTTTTTAAACCATAATTATCTAAACCAGGAAATTAACATTGCTATCCTGCTATTTAAAACTAATCCACAGATGTTCTTAAAATAACTGTCCCATTCATATCTTTTTTTGGTTTAAGATCAGTGTTTCCACATAGCATTTAATAGTAATTTCTCCTAAATTCCTTTCAGTCTGGAACAATTCCTCCATTTGTCTTTCTCTTGACCTGAACACTTTTGAAGAGTATGAGCCAGTTATGTTATAAATATCCTTCAATTTGGATGTCTGATGTTCCTTCATGATTAAATTGAGGTTATATATTTTTTGCAACAAGACCTCAGAAGTGATGCTGTGACCTTCTCAGGGTATCTTTTTAAAACTAACTTACTTTTGTTAAAGTATAGTTGATTTACAATGTTGTGTTAGTTTCAGGTATACAGCAAAGTGACTCAGATTTATATACATAGCTTTTTCCCCATATAGATAATTACAAAATACTTAGATCCTTGTGCTATAGTAAGTCATTGTTCATTATCTATTTTACATATAGTAATATGTGTATATTATTCCCAAATTCCTAATTTATCCCCTCCATCACCTTTCCGCTTCAGAAACCATAAATCTGTTTTCAAAGTCTGTCTCTGTTTTATAAATAAGTTCATTTGTACTGTTATTTTTAGATTCCACATACAAGTGATATCATATGATATCTGTCTTTCTCTGTCTCATTTGCTTCACTTTATATAATAATCCCTAGGTCTATCCATGCTGCTGCAAGTGGAATGGTTGCATTTTACAGCTGAGTAATATTCCATTGTGCATATCAATATATCTACCATGTCTTCTTTAGCCATTCACCTGCTGATGGGCATTTAGGTTGCTTCCCCGTCTTAGCTACTCTAAACAGTGCTGCAATAAACGTCCGTGTGCATGTATCTTTTCAAATTATGGTTTACTCTGGATACATGCCCAGGGGTGGGATTGATGGATCATATATTATAGTAGCACAATTTTTAGTTTTTTAAGGAAATTTCATACTGTTCTGCATAGTAACTGCACCAATTTACATTCCCACCAACAGTGTAGGAGGATTCTGTTTTCTCCAAAAACTCCCCAGCATTTATTATTTGCAGACTTTTTGATAATGATCATTCTGACTAGTGTCAAGTGGTACTCACTGAAGTTTTGATTTAAATATATCTAATGATTAGAAGCATGTGACACTATTAAGTCTCATTATTGGTGACATTAACCTAGATGACTT
Source organism: Aepyceros melampus (assembly GCA_006408695.1). NCBI lineage: Eukaryota > Metazoa > Chordata > Mammalia > Artiodactyla > Bovidae > Aepyceros > Aepyceros melampus. Next base: position 136,437 of record SJXQ01000602.1, read on the forward strand.
GGTTAAGTACTGTGTTCCAGGTTTTCTACTTCAAAGTTGCTCTTTTCCCCTTTGTAATTAATATGTTCCATGATGAATGATACTTTGAAGCTAGGAAAATATCTTATTTCTCATCTTACTGTAGCCCCAGAATTTTAGCATCCGTTGATGATTCTTACCTTAAGCAATTATTACTGAGGTCTTTGGCGAATTTCATATCTCCATTTTTGCATCCTCCCATCATGTTGTCCCTTCTCCCGCATTATGTGTTCAATTATTTATTTCTGTGAGCATGAACTCACTGATATTTATTATATCAGTTAAATCCATTATTGGCCTAGAATTAGCTGGTGGGATCTTCTCCAAGCTGGTTCCTTTGCCTCTTCGACATGGTCCCATCAATTTTTGAGCACTTTCTTACTTTGTGGCACAACACGGTTTCAAGCTCATCTTCTACTTGCCCTGCTCTGGCCCCTGAATTAAGAATTCCACAGATCCCTAGCTCTATTTCATTGCAGAATGGTATTTATAAATAAGATGTGAATGAAGGTGCAGTTATTTCTATCAGTATGTCATCACTCCTAGGCACTCTCAGTGGACAGGACTAGACAGTAGAGGTTTGTACACATACAGACGTAACCTTATCCATTTCTGTATCTCTCCAACTGTGTGCGTATACTGCATGTTGGTATAGTCAACACTGTGTTACTTCAATTTTCTCCCATCCTTACTAGTCATTTCTCTCCCTGACAATGAGAGACCTGATGCTCATTATCTGCAATATCTTTTATTAAATCTCTCACTTCTCTTATGGACATAAATAAGCCTCAGAATTGTGGGAAAAAAACATACTAACTTCTAGCTACTGGGCACTATCTGTGTACTACTCTTTATCTCTTCAGACTGACAGTGTACAGTGAAATACTGTCTTCAAAAATTGCTTGCATTCTTTTTTTTCCTCACTCCCTGCAGTATGGTTACATTATTCATATGCAATATATTAGGTTTATTACTGTATAAAATTTTGCATTATCCCATGTAGAGATTACTTTTTTAATCAAGATATATTGACATTCAAGATGGTTAATTTTATGTGTCAGCTTGACTGCAGAAGCCCTGACAGCTGGCAAAACTTGATTTCTGTGTATATATGAGGTTGTTCCCGGAAGAATGGTTAAAGTGAATAAAGAATTGGTGAATTGCTGAACAGAATGAAGCAGGTGACCCTCCCCCCTGTGGGTTGGCACCACCCAATCCCTAGAAAGTATGAATAGAACCAAAGGCAGAAGAAGGGCAAATTCACTCTCTCTGCTTGAGCAGACACCCATCCTCTCCTGCTTTCAGACATTGGTGCTCCTAGTTCTCTGGCTTTCAGAAGCAGATCAGAACTTACACCACTGACCCTCTGACCCCAAGGCCTGTGCACTTGGACTAAAGCACCCCGCTGGTTCTCTGGTTCTCCAGCTTATAGGTGGCAGGTCATGGGGGCATGTCAGTCTCCAAAACTGTGTCAGCCAATGCTCATAATAAATCTCCTATTATATTCCCCACTCATCTCTACTCGTTTATTTTAGGTAACCTATTAATTTCTGGACTTCCCTGGTGGCTTAGAGGGTAAAGTGTCTGCCTGCAATGCAGGAGACCTGGGTTCGATCCCTGGGTCAGGAAGATCCCCTGGAGAAGGAAATGGCAACCCATTCCAGTACTCTCACCTGGAAAATCCCATGGACAGAGAAGCCTGGTAGACTACAGTCCATGTTATCGCAGAGAATCACACATGACTGAGCGACTTCACTTTCTTTATTAATTTCTACCAAAGTATTATACGTTGAGAAATAAGTTTCTAATATGAGATTTTGGTGTTACAGAAAATCATAATCATTATTTCAATTAACTTGAGTACCTAGAGCAACTGGCCCTTCCTTTTCCTCCTATTCACTCCCATTTCTACTGACATTCACCAAGGAAAAATTTGGCAAAAAAAAAAAACCCAAAAAACAAAAAACTTCTATTTTAAGAGGGTAAACCATGAAAGTGAAAGTTAAGTTGCACAGTCACGTCTGACTCTTATCAACCCCATGGACTGTAGCTTACAGGCTCCTCTGTCTGTGGGGATTCTCCAGGCAAGAACACTAGAGTGGGTTACCGTTTCTTTCTTTCTCCAGGGGATCTACCTGATTCAGGGATCGAACCTGGGTCTCCCACATTGCAGGCTGACTCTCTACCCTCTGAGCCACCAGGACAGCCCCAGATAAACTATAACCCTCCCAAATTTATTTACTCATCTGTTCACTCACTGCTAAATAATACATTTAGCATTTATACCATCATTTGAAATGATATAATTCATATACTCAAGAGTAAACTGTAATCTGACTACTTAACCGATGAAACCAGAATCTTAGCACTTAGGATTCCAAGAGACTGGAATAGAGATGTTTAAATATGTTTAATGAGCACAAGCAAAATAAATCACATGATCAAGACATTGGAATTTTGAAATATTTGTTTAAAAATATACCGGATGATTATGACAAATTTTTGTCTTGCCAAAAGACTTAGATGCCACCAAATTATGTATCACTGTGTTTTATTATTGGATGTTCTGATTATCTGATTTACCACAGTCAGCATATTAGAATATTGATAAATATATAAGAGCATTAAAATCATACTTGCCATAATGTGACTTCTTAGATTCATAAAGTACTTTGGTATCAATGCTTCACTGTCATTATAAGCAATTATAAGCAGTTTTACATATAATACTTTAGACATACTAGAGTTTCACGGCATTCTCTAAATGTTGTTTTTCTAAAACATAAACTCCCCATGTCAGCCTGAGGGGGATAAAAAACACACGGAGACTCACCATTGAAATTCACATTGCGGATATACTTCAGCAGCTTCTTGCCCCCAGCTTGCTCCATCTCTGGACAGACTCCCCGGTAGTCAGCACAGAGATCCTTGTTCATGTGGTGAAGGGCGTGAGCCATCGCATACACTGCATCAATCACAAACTGAACTTTACCCTCCTGCTCATAGTTGGAGTCTTTCCCAATTCTCTCCTGCCCTGCACAGGGAAACAAGAAACACACACAGACATTGGTGTGAGGAGAATGTTTCAATTTGCATTTACTTTCAACCCTGCTTAAAGAAAGCAATGCTTTGAGGAATACAGTCCTGCAGGCCACATATCTACATTTGGCTACCATGTTTGGTTGCTTTGCTGGTTTTGGGTATTTGACTTTGGAGTTCATTACTGGATATTTGTTCATTACTGGAGTTCACTTCTGGTATATTTGATAGATCTCAGATGATTAGCACTTCTAATCATCACAATCACAACCTTTGTAATAAGCCAACATTCTTTCCAAAACACAGTGGTCCCAGAGAGTCAAGGGATTAATGGGATTAGAAGCGGGGCCACCACATTCAAATCTTCAAAGCTCACTTATTCTAGAAGGGGAGGGACCAAAAAACAGTAAGAGAAAACTAACTAAATACTACCCCTGAAATCACTACCTTCTTCTATATACCTGCCCTTCTTCCTATGTTGTCTCTCTCAGGTTTTGGTATTACCGGCAACTCAGATGCTCAGGCTGGAAACCCTGATGTCTTTTTTTTTTTTTTTTAATTCTTTGTCTCTCAGTCCACCCTCCTACATACATATATCTAACGAATAGCCAAAATCTCTTAAAAAGTGAACAGTTTTGGCCATGCTACAAATGTCCCATATATGCTTCCTCATCTCCAATCAGGACACAATGCCAGGTGTCCCTCTTCATTCACTCACTCTTCCATGTTCATATTTCCAAACCACAGAGCTAATCACTTCACCCTCATGCTCAGAATTCTGCAATGGTTCTTCACTGCCTGCAAAATGAAATCCAAATACTTTCCCTTGACAATGGAGGATATTCATCACTTGGTTCCTCTCTGCTTAGTAACAGTAAGAACCAGCAGTGATTAAGTGCCCTCCACTGTGCTGAAAGCTTTATATACATGATTTTTAAAATTTTATCCTCATTTTGTGACTTAAATATCATTAGTCCTCATACAGATGGGAAAGCTGAGCCTCACAGAAATGAAACCACCTTCCCAAGGTCATGTACGGGAATAGCAATCATAACACTCATGCTTACCAGAACCCAGAAGCAACATTTCTCTGACTTCATTGGCCTCATCCTTACCTCACCCTCTTCCTATAATTGACACATGCACACACACACACACACACATTTTGGGAAGATTCCCTGAAGGATAGTGTGGCAACCTACCCCAGTATTCTTGCCCAGAGAATCCCATGGACAGAGGAGCCTGGTGGGCCACAGTCCATAGGGTTGCAGAGTCAGACATGACTGAAGCAACTTAGCATGCAGGCACGCACACATATATATTTTGCTCAACAATTATGGCTATTTTTCCTGTAAACATCAACTCTAATGTTATCTTTGCTCAAGTTCTTTGCTTTGCCAGAAATGTCCCTCTTTGCTTTTGCTCATCATAACTTAATTCTCACTCCATGGCATAGTACAATTGTTGCTTATACTTAGCTTCTTGATCACAAAGATTGTCATAAAATGTTTCAGATCTTTATAATCAAGTTAATAGTATCACTGCATTTTAATGCTCTACCAGACTTTCCTTTCCTTTTCACACCCGTTACATTCCCAGTACTGAAAGAAGAATTTATATCTGATAGATTCTAAACAACACTTGCATTAAATTTGTCATTTGTTAAGTACATGATAATACCAGGAACTCTCTTTAGACCTCCCGAACCTCTACGACAAATAGTTAACCACAGACTGAGTTTCAATTTCACAGCAGCACTGCCCAGACTATTTCCAATGACACATTTGTGTAGGAACGAAACAACAGGGATAGTACAATCCCAGACCATTCCCCTACAAAACACAGTGCTCCCTGCAGCCACTGTGTTCAACATTACTCGATTTCTTTACTGAGAGATTGTTTCAGAGTATTTAACATAAAGTGTAATTTCCAAGGAGAAAGTTCAGCATTTCCCCAAATTGTGTGAATCCGTGCTTTTCCTTTGCAGAGCACACATTAGTATCTCAAATGGCAGAGACTTCTGTGTTTCATATGTACACCATTCGAGTACCAGTCAACCTTGTGCTCACTGCTCTTCCTGGGTCTAGACCTTTGCAGTGTGTTTACAGCAGGAATCTGTTTTGGAGAAGATAAAATCTGTCACGAATCCACACTGCTACCTCCAATTCAAATTCTGCACCATGGGGTTTTTACTTATCTCGACACTCTTACACCTCTGTCTCTCTCTCTTTTTTTTTTTTTTTTAATGAGGAAAATTCTGGTTCTTAATGACACCATTACAACTATTTATTACAAACAGGTAACATTCTTAGAATAATAATCATGCTAACCAACAGTCTAAAAATGTAGTGCAATGAACAGCCTTGGGAAAATGTGTGTTTCTCAGTTCTTATCTGAATATTTTGGTCATTTAGTCTGAGAAAGGCGATTGCTGTGCTAAAGAGTTTTTTTGCTAAATATTGGCAAATTCCCCTCTAATGGGGTTGCACTAATTTGCTCTCCCACTAGCAAAAAGTGAGAGTTCATTTCCCAACAACTTGACAACTGAGCATGTGCTCAAACTTGGATTTCTGTCATATAGGTGAGAAATGCTGTAACAGTATATTTTTATTTGCATTTTTCTTCCTACAGGGGAGGTTGAATATATTTGCATATAGTTCAAAGCTACTGTATTTATTTTATGCTATAAGTTTTAATTAAAAGTTAGTCATTTTCTTCTGTTTTAAAAAATAGTTTTATTAATAAAGTATATTCATTCTTTCAGATTAGGGGCTTCCCGGTGGCTCAAAGGTTAAAGCAGCTGCCTGTGGCTGCCCGCAATGCAAGAGACCTGGGTTCGATTCCTGGGTCTGGAAATCCCCTGGAGAAAGAAATGGCAATCCACTCCAGTATTCTTGCCTGGAGAATCCAATGGACAGAGGAGCCTGGTGGGCTGCAGTCCATGGGATCGCAAAGAGTAGGACACGACTGAGCAATTTCACTTTCACTTTCAGATTAAGTTGCAAATATTTTTCCTAGTTTGTCATTTTTCTTTTACTCACTTTAGGTATTTTCTGCATAAAATTATATTAGATAAAAACAGTTTTTCTTTAAAAAAATAATTTATTTTCTTATTACTGCCTCTGGATTTTCAATCATAGCTAGAAAAATGCCCCACTCCCAGAGTATAGAATGCTTTTTATCCATGCTTTCTTCTAGCACTTATATAATTTTATTTTTTAAACTCAGATGTTTCATCCACCTGGAATATATTCTGGTGTGCAATGTGAAGAATTAAAATTTTATCTTTTTTCATATAACTAGTTATTGTAACATACATCAGTTCAACTTTTCTCACTGATATGAAGTGCATTCTTTATTATATACCGTTTCCACGTGGAATTAGATATATTTCTGGATTTTTAACATTTATTTCACTGTTTGATTTGTTTATTCATAAGCCAACACTACAGTTTCAGTTATAAAGTCTTTATAATGTATTTTAATAACTGGTAGATTTAACCTCACTCTCACTATAATTATTATTCCTCCATCTCCCCAAATGTTCTGGTAGTTTTTATTTATGTACTCATATGAGTTTGACTAACTAGTTATCTATCTTGAGAAGAGAAAAAAAAATTGGTATTACATTTACTGGTTGACATTGTATTTATATATGCTCTAGCACTTAGCTAGAACAAAAGTCTCTCCAAGGGTGAGAATGCCCATTTGTGACTTTCCATTGGCTCGTCTATTTTTGTTTCCTTTAATCGTGTTTCAAAATTTTTCTCACGTGAGTTTTGAGTGTTTTGTGGAAAGTTAGCATTTGGTATTTTACTTAGTTTTGCAATTATAAATATGGCTTTCTTTCCTAAATACTTCCACTGGTTTATGGTTGCATACAAAAAATTTATTCTTTGTTTTGTTGTGGTTGTTTATTATTTTCCAACTTTCTGTCATGAAAAAATTTAAATGTAGAGCAAGGATGAAAGAATTTTAGAGTGAACTCACTAGGTTCTCACATTAACATTTTACTATACTTACGGTTATAAGGCAATTCATTTTCTAATATTACTTTTATAACCTGCTACTTTACAAATTTCTCTTATTTTTTATAGTACTTAAAAAGGCAATCTTGAAGGGTTATGACCATTATAAAATATACATTATGAAACAGGTTCAGACTAGTAATTCAAGACAGTAGTTTTTCAACTACTTTTATAAAGACATTCATATCAGATGGAATGCCTTGAAAAATAATTGCAATATTTTAAATGATGAAATACTTTATTATGTGTGAAACATTATAGGCTTTATCCCTCTTTTGAACAGCCACCAGAGAGATATATTAGCTTATTAAAGGCTGTGAGAAAAAGTGTACATTTGTCTTTGGGGCCACTAGGACTTGAAAAATGTAGCCTCATAATGAAACTGTGTACAGCCCCTGTGTCCTTAAGTAAAATGCTAGTTAATGTTTGGGAAATGTGAAGATGTAGAAACAAAGAATTGCTGTTGGCTGGAGAACTGGTAAGAATTTAGACTATAAATTTGCCACATAACAGAATCACGGAACTCCCAGTTACACAAAAAGATATTGACAAAGGCCTGACACATAGTCCTAAGCTGTTTTTACAGGAAGCAGACCCCCTCCAGGTGAAAACTGCTGACCACAAGTACATAGACCCTAGACAGTCGAAACCAGATCTAGGATGCTTGAAACTCCACCCTGATGCCAAGCAGTCAGGGAATGATCCTCCAGCGGACGACGCCCTGTTTCTTGAACACTATAAAACTCCTCACAATCCCTCACATGGTCTTAAGGGCATTAGCCCGCTGTGGCCCCCTCTGCCTGGCAAAGCAATAAAAGCTACTCTGTTCTACTTCACCCAAAACTCTGTCTCTGCATTTTTGTTCAGTACCAGTGATCAGAGGCTGAGTTTCAGCAACAACATCAAGTTCATTAACAACAAAAGGCTAGCTTTATTTCCCCTACCGTGGTAAATGCAACCATGCGCCAAGTTCAGAGTCTCTGGTTATTCATTGACCACCCTACCCCTCCTCCCCTAACTGAGATCTGGTCTCTTCTGGTGCCGGCGGCCACTGCAGGAGGACAGGCTTCTGGACCTTTCCTGAGCTTCATTGACTCAATCCTCATTTATGCAAGCAACTCAATTTCCTCCTCAGCAAGCACTAATTTAGGAACAGGCCAGGGTTACAACTCTACCATGATGAGATGTAAGAAAAGAGTTTATTGGTTCCACATATAAAATAACAAAAATGAACTTATTTACAAAACAAAAATCAACCCATAGACACAGATAACAAATTTATGGTTACCAAAGGGGAAAGTCAGGTGGGGGTAAATGAGGAGTTTGGGATTAACACACATTACTGTATATGAAATAGGTAAACAACAGTGACCTACTGTAGGGCACAATCATGTATATATAACTGAACTGCCTGCTGTATACCTGAAAATAACACAAAACCGTAAATCAACTATACGTCAGTAAAAATGTTAAGTATATAGGGGAATTCCTGAGAAAGTTCATTTGCTCTCAAAGAGAGATGGAACTCAATTGTATCAAATGTAACACACATCCCCAAACACATACACATATACAGGCACGCACAGACACACACACACACATTCTGCAATTACTCTAGTCGTTTTGTGGTCCTGAGCCAATTAACCAGCATACAAATAACAGCAGAATACAAATGGGGTAATGATGTGAAAATACTACTGAGCTGTGAGTTAGCCAAGCCAAGAAATACCGTACATTTTTTTCTAAGTGACACATTCAAGAGCTTATCTACTGAACTAAAGAGCTCGATACTCAGTGTTTCCCAGGCTTTTTTGAACACTGCTCTTCTTATTCATGTACCATTTTACAACATCTCAAGGGACAAGCATAAGTATGCTTTCTCCCCAACAAAAGTGCAAAGAAGGGTAGTTTCAAGAAACATTTTTAACAATGTAGATTAAAATAGCAAAGAAAAGAAAGCATTTTCAATCAGTTCACAGTTAACACCTCATTCTTTCAGGCTTTCTGATGAACTGAGATATCGTTCTATTCTTTTCTTGAATGAAGTTCATCCTTTTCATCACATTTCCCAGGAAAGGGTTTGAGGTTTAGATAAAATGAGGAGAACTCTAAAGAATTAATAATTTTTTTTGTATTTCCCAGCATGCAAAGAAGCTTTCTTTTTAAAGTCTCCTGATTTTCTGACATATTTTTTTTTTACCCAAACAGTCCAGTATTTATCTTTAAATGCACACTCCTGTAAGCTTTTGTTGAATAAACTGTCAGCTGCTCTACACAAACTCTCTCACAACCAGAATTTCTAGTGTTTTTTCTGCTAGTGAGGTCTTCTCTCTTTGAAAGACCTGTTTATCTTGCCGAGTCTCAGAATATATGCCTTAGGTAATCTGTAAGAGCAAACTATTAGGGAGAAAAAAAAGAATAGAAAATGTAAGAAGTTATGGATCTGAAATTATTAATAGAAACAATCCTATTGCAAAATTGAACTAAAAGCAGGAAACAAACCAAAGATACTTGCCAGTGTGAACTGAGAACCAAAAGCAGATATGAACAGATATGGCCAGGTGTTTATCCTATGTTTCTGCTGCTGCTAAGTCACTTCAGTCGTGTCTGACTCTGTGCGACCCCATAGACGGTAGCCCACCAGGCTCCCCCGTCCCTGGGATTCTCCAGGCAAGAACACTGGAGTGGGTTGCCATTTCCTTCTCCAATGCATGAAAGTGAAAAGTGAAAGGCAAGTCGCTGAGTCGTGTCCGACCCTCAGCGACCCCATGGACTGCAGCCTTCCAGGCTCCTCCGTCCATGGGATTTTCCAGGCAGGAGTACTGGAGTGGGGTGCCATCGCCTTCTCTGATCCTATGTTTCTAGGGGATTCATAAATTATAATTTATATTTTGATTTCACATATTAACAGCAGTTATTTGCATCAGAAGACCTCTTGGACGCAGACATACTCATGCAGACTGTGCTGCTAAACCCTGCATTACACAAATACATTTTATTGACTGTAAAGCCACAAACTTAAACACTTCTTGAGGCTAAAGTCCTGAGTGGTACTGTGTATAATTAACTAAAATACGAATGCTTGGGTAGTTTGCAAATGATAAATGCTTTAACAAAAACAGGAAAAGGATATGTCACAGAGAGAGCCGGGACAGATTCAGTGGTGACAGGACTGCCAGATGCCCGGGACAGAGGATGTAGGGAAAGCAGGGTAGATATCCTGGAGCAGTAGAAAATGCTGCAGCTTCTCAAAATACTACAGTGACCAGGCAAGCCTTACAAAAAGGCTACTGTACTCCCTCCCATAATTTAAAAATATGTAAATAACTACCTCAGAGAGATTTCTTTCTCTCTCTCTCATGGGTACAGATTTCTCTTTAAGATGGATGTTAATGGTAAAATAAAACTCTATTTTATGCAAATTTCTTTTGTGGCTTTTTTAACAGTGACACCCCCCCCCCCATTCATAGAATCTGGTAACAAATCATGCCAAGAAACACCAGTATAAGTCAGAAGTTCTGGGTTGAGACCAAAGGCCTTCACTGCCACTGTGCCTCTGTTTGGAGCTGAGGCTAAGTAAGAACTGAATGAGTCAAGCAACTTGTGCAAAGAACAATGGTGGTTTTTGTCATAGTCCAACAGGCAGCCTGCACTTACTACGCTCTTCCTGGGCAACAGCTCTGTGCTAAGTACTTTTCACAGGTTCATGCTAAAACTTCCCAGCGCTTTCATGGGTACCAATCTCCTACCCCTCTGTTACTTCATTTAGAGACCGTTCACTAAATGGTTCTGCCCATAGCTGCACATGGGAAAACAATGAAACTGGAGCTTTCCCTTTGTTTATTTCTATTTCCAACTTGAGTTTAGAGCCACAGATAATATGAAAGTTCATGCTAGCCCTGAGTTTTACATTTTCATACACGAATAAATGTTTCATTTGAGTTTCCTGAAAGGAGAAAATGGACAGTTTGTCAACCACAATCATAGTTTCCCCTGACCTTTTAATGCCCAGAGAAATTGCCAAAAAGCTGGCAGAGGAATAGCAACAAAAGAACACAATAAAATAATTGATCCTCCACATTTGATGACTAAATTGTGACTCAAACCACTAACATTATCATGTTCTGCAGTGAAATCAGTGAGTACCCTGCTACAGATGCAAAAACAACTCTAGCAAAAGATGAAAGAAGGTCTGACCACAAATCCTCATTTCTCACCATTTTCCATGGAGAATGCTTCCCAGAAGACCACTTAATTGGCACAGCTGGGATTTTCTCTACACTTCCATTTTTTATTTCAAGATGGGTGCAGGCAATGATACATGCAGCGAGTCAACATGTGTTAGCAGGGGTAGGTTTTATACAATGCATACAAGGCACCAAATTGGAAAGAACTATAGTTCAGACCCAAGTTTCACACACCCCCAATGTGTAGAAGGTGTTCTGAGAGACTCAACCAAGGACTTGACTTCCAAGAAAAGTCTGTTGTAGGTTCAGTTCAGTTCATTTGCTCAGTCATATCCGACTCTTTGTGGCCCCATGAATCACAGCACGCCAAGCCTCCCTGTCCATCACCAACTGTTGTAGGTACTGCCAGCCAGTTGAGCACAGGGAAGAACAGTGCTTCTGAAACTCACACAAGAAACCCTGATATACTGAACAAGAAGATGGGGCTTCCTAAAGTGCACAGATTCAGCTTCTGCTTCTCACCTAGATTTCCTGTCTCACCTAGATTTCTGATTTCTTTGGCTAAATTTCTCTTTATACAGGGTGGGCTGCTTCTTCTACACAAACAGTAAGTTTATTGGTGAAACAATCTTTCTGGCAATGACTACAAGAGTAAGAAAAAGACACTCATATAAACGCCTTGTTTCCTAACTGACCCCTCAGCACAAACTCCTTCATTAATGATGTTCTACTTCTCTGAAATTTTGTTTGTGCCATTCCAAGAATTATATTTAGGCTGAAATTTTAGAATACTAGTTAATTTATTAGAAATTTATTTAAACATCAGGTGAAATACTGGATCTCTGCTCTCATCACCAACAGCTACTAAAACCCTGATGTGGCAGGCTGTTGAGAACATTAGAGGCAATAGTTCAGGGGGATGATACTGGAACTATTTCTAATCTTTCCCTTTTTTCTCCTTGTCCTCTTCCTTCTCTTCCACCATCCTCTTTGTTTGTTTTAGGAATTGTAAGTTATTGCCTTACTTTAGACAATGAAATTGTATATGTGAGTCTGCATAAGAGTATACAAAAAAACAAATTTTCAGAGTAAAAATTAAACATCAATTTAGCTTCTTTGCCCTCAGTATTTGTTCCTCTCTAAATAGAAACATTTTCATCTCTGATCTTAACATCACAAAATTACAGGCAGATATCTGTCTTTGGATATGAGGCAATAGAAAATGTACAGTACCAACTGGTAAATCCTCTGTCAGATCTATAAACAGATTCCCACACAAAGAAAGGGAAAAAAAGGGAGGGGGAGTAGGGAGGAAAGAAAGGAAGGAAGGAGGGAGAAAAAGTATGAAAGAAAGAAAGAAAGAGGAAATTAAAAGAAAAGGAGAGGAGCGGAAAATAAAGAGAAAGAACAGCATGAACCCTGACCAAGCTTTTGGATGTATTAACTAATTTACAGAAAATCAACATGCAAGTCGACATTGCAGAGATGAAAGCAAAATCCAAATGTAAGAAATTCTACAAAAATAGTAAATGATCTATTTTCTTCAACAGTAAATTGAAAAAGTTAAAAAAAAAAAGAGTAGAAATAACAGCTTAAAATTTTTTAAATTTTAAAAGAAATTCTACAAAAATAGTAAATAATCTATTTGCTTCAACAGTAAATTGAAAAAGTTAAAAAAAAAAAAGAGTGGAAATAACAGCTTAAAAATTTTTTAATTTTAAAAATTTTAAAAAGTTTTTCTCTTAGAAAACATACTGAGGTATCAAAAAAAAAAAAAAAAAATCTGGATTTTCTTTGAAATGGCCAGAGGTAAGAGAAAAACTTTTGGGGTACATGTGAATATAAAGTGGCTGTATATTGACTATTGTCGAGGTTCTGTGATGAATATATGGGGATTTACTGCAGTATCCCCTCTGTTTTTTGTCTTTATTTGAAAGATCACATGATATTTACAAAATCACAAGAGGAGGAGGAGAAACAGAAGAGGAGGAGGAGGAAAGGGGGAGAAGGGATGAGAAAGAGGGAGACAAGGAGGGAAAGAGGATGGATAAGCAGAAAAGAAGAGGAGGAGGAGGAGGGGAAAGAAGACAATTGGGATGAAGAAAAGGGGAAACAGGGAGGAAACAGAGGCGGTGAAGTCAGCTGCCTGGAATCAGGTGCCAAATACCCACGAGAGCCAAGGAACACAGACCTGAACAGAAAACCCCCTCACGCTCCCCCTGTTCACAGCTCCAGTCCGATGTTTCTGCTGAAATGCAGAGCTTCCAGCTCTCACCTCGGGTCTGAGATTATGACTCTGCTCCCCAGGTATATAGGGAGGAGCACACAGAACCTCCCTGCCAGTGCAGGTGGACGTTAAGAGACGAAGGTGCGATCCCTGAGTCGGGAAGATCCCCCGGAAGAGGGCATGGCAACCCACGCTAGCATTCTTGCCCAGAGAATCCCATGGACAGAGGCGCTGGGCAGGCTACAGTCCATGGAGTCACAAGGAGTTGGACACGACCGAAGCAACTTGGCACACACACGTGCACACGCGGTACAGATACAAGCAGAGTCATCTGACTCCTAGGGTCCAAAGTCATTTCCTGAAGCAAGGTAAGCATACTTTGGGGACGGAATGATTTCATCTCACTGGCATATTGCCTCTTTGCCTTGAGAGATGCAGAGAAAGGGCATAAGGGAGTTGATCCCACTAGGGGGTTTGAAAGGACTTGTGGGGTCATCAGTCCAATGAAAGTATAAGCAAAAAGAAAGAGCCATGGCTCAGCTCCATGTGAGTTCCATATCCAGTGCTGGTGACCATAAATAAAAAGGAAAAGTGTATATATGTATGTGGAGCTCCCCAGAAGCAAGTCTGGTTTCTAAGAATTGTTATATACCCAGAACTCCAAAAAAGGGCCTGGGGCACAGTGGGCATCCAGAAAGGAGGAAAGGAGGAGTGAATATAGCGGAAAGGAAAGTGAAGTAATGAGAAAGTAACTTTTGCAAAAAGGTAGAAAACAAAGATTATAATCATTTACCATGGATAGCCAATGACTGAGAAGGAATACCTAGTTTAGAGAGCAGATGACTGCAGACAAAGACAGTGAGTAGACAGTAGGTCACTGAACCCTGATATTTGGGGTCTTTCTCTTAAACAGGGTTCTTACTGCCTAAAGACTCTCCTTAGGTTCTCATTGGTTTCAATTAAGTTATTCAAGTGACCATGATAAAAAGATATTGAGTTAGCACTTTTTTCAAGGCAAGATTGATTTTGCACTAAAGTTTTATAGGTATGTACACATACCTTATAATATATTCTATTGACCATTTAATCGTTATCATTCAGAAATGAAATAGATAGGTTTCTTCCTACTGAACTCTAACAACATTCATAACAGAAATAAAGTCGATACAATTCTCAACTTGGCAATTCTCAGCTTCTCAGAGAAAGGCTCTGAGCTTCTAGGAATATCACACGTCATCTGTAATAAAAAAAAAAATATAGAACAGCTAAACTGGCAAGGGAAAAAAAAATCTTAACCAAGTAATAGCCAGAAAACTGAAACTGAAAGTTCAACAGCCAGAACACATGGGATGATTTGGCTCAGGAGCAACTAGCTACATATCCAGACTATGGTGGAAGGAACTTAAGTAGTGTTGGACAACACCTCTCTGTAGGCCAGTGAAGAGCAGGTTCTTGATGTAAAATCTAGAAATCCAGGCTTAGTTTAAAACACATGTAACCAGTATGATTTAATGAGAAAAAAGTCCTTCAAAATCTCAATATTTTGAAACCATCTCTCCTATCTTCAGACCAACCATGGCAAGAGTTACAAACATCGAGGCTGATATCAGACATATCTGGGTTGCAATTCTGCCTCTGCAGGTGTTTTATCTGTGACTAAAGCATAGTTATGTAACTCTTTATCAGACTACAAAGTTCATGTTGTCTGGTATTCATAGAGAGTACTGCAATGAAAAACAATAGCTAACATTCATTATTTTCTATTCTCCAAAAACTATTCTAAGCACTCTACATGCATTATCTCATTTAATTCTCATAATCAAACAGTGATGAAGATGCTGTTGTTATATTGCCATACAGGTAAGGAAACTGAAGCTTTATTTAAATAACATATCCCCAGAATTACACAGATAACGTGTCTAGTAAAGAGCTGAGTGTAGTTGTCTGACTCTCAGTTCAAACTGTGATATTCCTAATGGTGATACATTCTGAATATAATGAAACAGAGTCATAAATCAACTGTTTAATCAATTTGGACAAATGTGAAGCCCTACACAGAATGTTTTCATCACTCAAGAAAGTAGCCCCATGTCCCTTCACAATTAACCCTTCTCCCTCCACTATAAAGCAACCATTGACCCGTAACCTAAATTAATTTTGCCTATAGAATTTCATATAAAGACTATATAATATGCATTTTTCTCCCTGCTTTCTCTCACTTAGAATAATAGTTTTGATATTTCTTCAGTTTGTGGCATGTATCCAAAACTCATTCTTTTTATTCCTAAATACCATTATACTGAATGGATATGTTAGAGTTTAATTATCCATTTTCCTCTGGATGGACATCTGGGCTGTCTCTAGCTTGGGGCTTGTCAAGCCCCATGGACGGTCTGAGAGTTTATTCTATGTGTAAGAGTTTAGCCTGCCACAGTTGTGTGGATACTGGCTGAAGACATGAGGCCCCTGGTTCAGAGCTAGGTACAGTAAGAACATAATGTTTTCTGAGTCCCCTCCTTACCTTTTTCAAGTCCAAGGTGGTGACAAAGCGCAGTCCAAGAAGATGCTGCACATACAATGAGCTTATAGTAACACTTTCAATCTCTGAGCTTAGGGAGCCTGAATCTTTTCTAAAGGACTTCAAGCAAAGCTACCTTGGCCTTTTTTCCAGAGGGAGATATTATCTTCATATATTGACTAGTAAACAAACCATCCTTATACTTCTTGATGATACGCTATCTGTATCTTCCAAGGCCATTTGCTATATAAAAATATCTTGGAAAGATAATCAGTTCCTCTGCCCTCAGTATAGCAAAGGACACCAACAGAAGATTGTCACCCCAAAGGTCAATTAAGAATAAATTTCAGCACAAGAGTTTGTGGTTGTATGTTGTGACTGTTCTTGAGTAAATATTTAGAGATAATTAGGAATAAGCATTGCTATATTAGAAGCTCATGAATGTTTAACATTTAAAGGTGTCACCATGTTCTAAAGAACTTATACCACTGTATTTTAATAGCAATGCAGGCTTCTCCATATCTTCTCCGACATTTGATGCTATCAGTCTTTTCCATCTTATCTGTATGAATTAGAACCTCATTGTGGTTTAAAGCGTTTCTAATGAGTAATGATGAACTTCAATTTCTTTATATGCCACTGACCATTTGTATTAGACATAACAGTCTCATGTTCTAAGTGTCTTAGACGTTCAGCATCTCAGGCTATGCAGATTCTTTATCAGAGGAGTACAACAGTCCAAGAGAGAACAGGGTTAATGCTTGAATGTTGATTAAATGTTATTATTTAAGAAGGAAGTGTAGCCAAAATGCTTAAGTAAGAAGACCCTGAACTCCTTCCCATAAGCACACTAAAATGATTAGCTATTTACAGAACAATTATAAGTAAGAACAATCTGAAGATTAGCAGAAAATATTTTCCACAACTAAGATATAAAGAAGGAATCACAATGAGACAGGCAGTAGGGGTGGAGACAGTAAGTGAGGTCAAGACACACATCCACTGGGAGAGAATCTGCATACACCAGAGGGCTATAGGAAACAAAGACTCTGCTCTCAAAGGCTGTGCACAAAACTCACACACTCCACAACCCTGTACAGACACAGTAACTTGAAAGGAGCCTTGATCAGAACCACTTACTGATTTTGGAAAGCCTCCTGGAGAGACTGGAGGTAAATGCACCTCTCCCAGGGATACACATGTTAGCAGGAGCCATTCTGGGCAGATCAATTTACCATGAGGCTGTTTGGAATCCTGTTCTCTAACCTACTAGTGCTGGGGGATTACTTGTCTAGCTAGTAGGTACCAGTCCTGGAATTCCTCAGACCAAGCAACCAGTGGTGTGGGGATCTGGCCCCACTAACTAGTGGGCCAACACCAGCCCAGGACCCCAGATCTCACAGCTAGCCACCCTGGGACCCAGGCCAACAATGGCCTGCACCCAGCCTGAGATCCCCAGACACATAATCCATTGCACTAGGGCCCAGTCTCATCCACTAGCAGGGCAGTAATCTCCACATGAAGCAGTTCCTAACAGGCAACCAGGTCAGGCCAGCCTTGCCCACCAGCATACTAATGGTAGCCAACTCTCCCGCAACAGAGGGGCCAACCTTACACAGTGGGCACCCTGAGAGCTCTGGTGACTAGAAGAGAGAGTGTAGCTCGACCCTAAAGAACATCTCCTACATGAGGCAACCTAGCCTTACATCAAAAGGATACAGAAAAACAACCACAAACAAAACTCAGTCGGTAAGAGGGAAAAAAATAATTAAGATCAGGGCATAAATAAGTGAACTATACATTTAAAAAGTCAATGAGACTAAGAGCTAGATTTTTTAAAAGATCAGATTGATAAACCTTTGGCCATACTCATTAGGATAAAAAGAGAATCCAAATAAATAAAATCAGAAGTGAAAGAAAAGTTAAAGCTGACAACACATAAAGATCATTACAGATTGGTATGGACAATTATTTACCAATAAAAGGGACAACCTAGAAGAAATGGATAAATTGCTAGAAATATACAATTACACATGGCCAAATCAAGAAGAAAACAGAAAATATGAACAGACTAATCTCTAGAAAAACAACCACAAACAAAACTCAGTCGGTAAGAGGGAAAAAAATAATTAAGATCAGGGCATAAATAAGTGAACTATACATTTAAAAAGTCAATGAGACTAAGAGCTAGATTTTTTAAAAGATCAGATTGATAAACCTTTGGCCATACTCATTAGGATAAAAAGAGAATCCAAATAAATAAAATCAGAAGTGAAAGAAAAGTTAAAGCTGACAACACATAAAGATCATTACAGATTGGTATGGACAATTATTTACCAATAAAAGGGACAACCTAGAAGAAATGGATAAATTGCTAGAAATATACAATTACACATGGCCAAATCAAGAAGAAAACAGAAAATATGAACAGACTAATCTCCAGCAATGAAAATGCATCGATAATTTTTAAAAACTCTCCCCACAACAAAAGTATCAGGACTGGACTACAAAGGTGAGTTCTACCAAACATTCAAAGGAAACTTAACACCTAATCTTCTCAAACTTTTCCAAAACACTGAAGAGGAAGAAATGCTTCTGAATTTATTCTATGATTTAGGCATCACCTGGATAACAAAATTAGACAAAAGACACCACAAAAAAAAAAAAAAGAAGAAGAAGAAGAAGAAATTTATAGGCCAATATCATTGATGGACACAGAGGCAAAAATCCTTAACAAAATGTTAGCAAATGGAATTCAGCAGTGCATTCTAAGGATCATACCATCCTCAAGCGGGAATTATTCCACTGATGCAAGGATGGCTCAATATCCAAAAGTTGATCAATGTTATATCCCACATTAACTAAGTGAAGAATAAAAACCATCTGATCATCTCAATAGATGATGAAAAAGCTTTTGATGAAATTCACCATTTAGGATAAAAACTTATCAATAAAGTGGGTGCAGAGGAAACACATATCTCAATGCAATAAAGGCCATTTATGATAAATCCACAGCTAACCTAACATTCAGTGGTGAAAAGTTGAAAGTATTTCCTATAAGATCAGGAACAAAACAAGGATGATGCCCACTATCACCTCTTTTATTAACACAGGAATTAGAAATTCTAATCACAACAATCAGATAAAAAGAGTAATAATAAAAGGAAGTAAAAGGAATTCAAGTAGGAAGCAAATAAGTAAAACTGTCACTGTTTGCAGAAGACACACTACTATAAATAGAAAATTCTAAAGATGTCATCAAGAACTACTGAAACTAAAAGAATGAATTCAGTAAAATTTCAGGAGATTAAATTACTATGAAGAAATTTGTTTTGCTCTTAAACTAACAACGAGCCATGAGAAAGAAAAATTAAGAACAATTCCATTTATAATTGCATCAGAAAGAATAAAATATCTAGAAATAAATCTAAAGAAAGAGGCAATGATTTGTATTAGGAAATCTATGATATTGATGAAAGAAACTGAGGACAACACAAACAAATGGTAAGATACACCATGTTAATGGAATGAAAAAAAAAATAACATTGTGAAAGCCATCATACTACCCAAGGCTATCTACATCATCTGTGCAATCCCTATCAAAGTAGCAATGGACTTTTTCACAAAACTAAAAGAAATAATTCTAAAATTTGTATCAAAATACAAAAGACCCCCAAATAGCCAAAGCTATCTTGAAAAAGAAAAACACAGCTGGAGATACAACACTCTTGATTTCAAGGTAAAAGTTACTATACTTTAAGAGAAATGCAAATCAAAACCACAATGAGGTACCATTTCACACCAGTCAGAATGGCTGCGATCCAAAAGTCAACAAGCAATAAATGCTGGAGAGGGTGTGGAGAAAAGGGAACCCTCTTACACTGTTGGTGGCAATGCATATTAGTACAGTCACTATGGAGAACAGTGTGGAGATTCCTTAAAAAAATTGCAAACAGAACTGCCTTATGATCCACCGATCCCACTGCTGGGCATACACACCAAGGAAACCAGAATTGATAGAGACACGTGTACCCCAATGTTCATTGCGGCACTGTTTATAATAGCCAGGACATGGAAGCAACCTAGATGTCCATCAGCAGATGAATGGATAAGAAAGCTGTGGTACATATACACAATGGAGTATTACTCAGCTATTAAAAAGAATACATTTGAATCAGTTCTAATGAGGTGGATGATGCTGGAGCCAATTATACAGAGTGAAGTAAGCCAGAAAGAAAAACACCAATACAGTATACTCACACATATATATGGAATTTAGAATGATGGTAATGATAAACCTGTACACAAGACAGCAAAAGAGACACAGATGTATAGAACGGCCTTTTGGACTCTGTGGGAGAGGGAGAGGGTGGGATGAGTTGGCAGAGTGGCAATGTAACATGTATGATATCATAAGTGAAATGAATCGCCAGTCTAGGTTTGATGCAGGATGCAGGATGCTTGGGACTGATGCACGGGGATAATCCAGAGAGAAGGTGTGGGGCGGGAGGGGGCAGGTGGGGGTCGGGATTGGGAGTTCATGTATACTCGTGGCTGATTCATGTCAATGCATAGCAAAATGAATACAGTATTGTAAAGCAAAACAAACTAAAAAATAAAAATCAATTAAAAAAAGAAAAGAAAAAGAATAAAGAGAAACATGTATAAAAAATAAAAATAAAACAGCATGGTACTAACACAATAACATACAAATAGATCAATGGAACAAAACACAGAGCCCAGACATAAATGTATGCCTATATAGGCAATTAATCTACAACAAAGAAAGCAAGAACATACAAGGTGGAAAAAATAAACTTTTCTATAAATGACGTTAAGAAAACTGCATAGCTGCACATAAAAGAATTAAACTGCACTACTCTTCAGACATATATAAAACTAAACAAAATATATTAAATTCTTGAAAGTAAGACCTGAAATTAGAAAAGTCCTAGAATAAAATGGTGGCTATATGCTAACTCTTTGACATTGTTTAGGAGCAATTTTGGGGTATACCACTTCAGGAAAATGAAATAAACCCCAAACTAAACAAATGAAGCTGCATCCAACTATAAGATTGTTTTGCACAGTGAAAGAACTATTAAAAAAAAAAAGGCCACCTACCGAATAGAGGAAAAATATATTTGCAAATAATATGTCTGATAAGGGGTTAATATTAAAAAAAAAACACACCTCATACAGTTCATCAAAAACAAACAACCTGATTAAAAAATGGGCAGAAGACCTGAATAGATATTATTCCATAAAGACATATAGACAGTCAATAGAATCATGAAAAGATGCTCAACCTGGCTAATCACAAGCATAATGAGGGGTCACCTCATATCTTTCAGAATGCTTATTACAAAAGACTACAAATGATAAGTGTTGACAAGAATGTATGGAAAAGGAAATCCTAGTGTAAGGCTGGAAGCAAAGCAAACTGGCACAGCTACTACTATGGATAACAATGTGGAGATTCCTCAAAAATTATTCACCTTGTAATGCGGGGACCATTGGTTCTATCCCTGGTCTGAGAGGACCCAACATGCCACGGGGCAATGAAGCCTGTGAGATGCAGCTGCTGAGTTCACATTCCAGAGCCCATGTCCGATAACTACTGAAGCCCACATACCCATAGCCCATGCTCAGCAGCAAGAGAAGCTATCACAATGAGAAGCCCGCACACCACAACTAGAGAGTGGCCCCTCCGTTCCGTTCAGTCGCTCGGTCGTGTCTGACTCTTTGCGACCCTATGAATCGCAGCACGCCAGGCCTCCCTGTCCATCACCAACTCCCGGAGTTCACTCAGACTCACGTCCATTGAGTCCGTGATGCCATCCAGCCATCTCATCCTCTGTCATCCCCTTCTCCTCCTGCCCCCAATCCCTCCCAGCATCAGGGTCTTTTCCAATGAGTCAACTCTTCTCATGAGGTGGCCAAAGTACTGGAGCTTCAGTTTTAGCATCATTCCTTCCAAAGAAATCCCAGGGTTGATCTCCTTCAGAATGGACTGGTTGGATCTCCTTGCAGTCCAAGGGACTGACTCTCAAGAGTCTTCTCCAGCACCACAGTTCAAAAGCATCAATTCTTCAGCGCTCAGCCTTCTTCACAGTCCAACTCTCACATCCATACATGACCACAGGAAAAACCATAGCCTTGACTAGACAGACCTTAGTTGGCAAAGTAATGTCTCTGCTTTTGAATATACTATCTAGGTTGGTCATAACTTTTCTTCCAAGGAGCAAGTGCCTTTTAATTTCATGGCTGCAGTCACCATCTGCAGTGATTTTGGAGACCCCCAAAATAAAGTCTGCCACTGTTTCCACTGTTTCCCCATATGTCTCTGCTTTTGAATATGCTATCTAGGTTGGTCTTAACTTTTCTTCCAAGGAGTAAGCGTCTTTTAATTTCATGGCTGCAATCACCATCTACAGTGATTTTGGAGCCAAAAAAAAATAAAGTCTGACCCTGTTTCCACTGTTTCCCCATCTATTTCCCATGAAGTGATGGGACCAGATGCCATGACCTTTGTTTTCTGAATGTTGAGCTTTAAGCCAACTTTTTCACTCTCCTCTTTTACTTTCATCAAAGGCTTTTTAGTTCCTTTTCACTTTCTGCCATAAAGGTGGTGTCATCTGCATATCTGAGGTTATTGATATTTCTCCTGGCAATCTTGATTCCAGCTTGTGTTTCTTCCGGTCCAGCAGGGAAGGGTGGTGTGCTACAAATCACGACATCACAAAGAGTCAGACACAACAGTGACTGAACAACAATGACAACATACTTTAAAATAAGCAAGTCAATCAATGTGATACACTGTATTAAAAAAATTGAAAGATAACAACCATATGATCATCTCATTAGATACAGAGAAAGCTTTTGACAAAATTCAACACCCATTTATGATAAAAACTCTCCAGAAAGTAAGCACAGAAGGAACATACCTCAACATGAAAAAGGCCATATACAACAAACCCGCTGCTGCTGCTGCTAAGTTGCTTCAGTCGTGTCTGACTCTGTGTGACCCCATAGATGGCAGCCTACCAGGCTCCCCCGTCCCTGGGATTCTCCAGGCAAGAATACTGGAGTGGGTTGCCATTTCCTTCTCCAATGCATGAAAGTGAAAAGTGAAAGTGAATTTGCTCAGTCGTGTCCGACTCTTAGCGACCCCATGGACTGCAGCCTACCAGGCTCCTCTGTCCATGGGATTTTCCAGGCAAGAGTACTGGAGCGGGGTGCTATTGCCTTCTCCCAGCAAACTTCTCCCAGGAAAATCCCATGGATGGAGGAGCCTGGTAGGCTGCAGTCCACGGGGTCGCCAAGAGTCGGACATGACTGAGCGACCTTTCACTTTTCACTTTTCACTTTCATGCATTGGAGAAGGAAATGGCAACCCTAGAATACTGGAGTGGGTTGCCATTTCCTTCTCCAATGCATGAAAGTGAAAAGTGAAAGTGAATTTGCTCAGTCGTGTCCGACTCTTAGCAACCCCATGGACTGCAGCCTACCAGGCTCCTCTGTCCATGGGATTTTCCAGGCAAGAGTACTGGAGTGGGGTGCTATTGCCTTCTCCCAGCAAACCCACAGCAAACATTATTCTCAACGGGAAAAAACTGAGCATTTCCTCTAAGATCAGCAATAAGACAAGGGTGCCCACTCGCCACTATTATTCAACATAGTTTTGGAAATACTAGTCACAGCAATCAGAGAAGAAAAAGAAATAAAAGGAATCCATATTGGGAAAGAAGTAAAACTCTTACTGTTTGCAGATGACATGATACTATACATAGAAAACCCTACAGATACCACCAGAAAATTACTAGAGCTAATCAATGAAAATAGCAAAGTCACAGGATATAAAATTAATACAAAGAAATCCTTTGCATTCCTACACACTAACAATAAAAAGTCAGAAAGAGTAATTAAGAAAATAATGCCCCTCACCATTGTGACCAATAGAATAAAATACCTAGGAATAAACCTACTTTAAGAGACAAAAGACCTGTACACAGAAAACTAAGACACTGATGAAAGAAAGATGACAAAAACAGATGGAGAGACATACCATGTTTCCTGGATTGGAAGAATCAATATTGTGAAAATGACTTTAGTACCCAAAGAAATCTACAGATTCAATGCAATCTCTACCAAACTATCAATGGTATTGTTCACAGAACTAGAACTAAAAATTTCATAATGTATGGAAACATAAAAGACCCTGAATAACCAAAGCAATCTTGAGAAAGAAGAATTGAGCTAAAGGAATCAAACTTCCTGACTTCAGTGTATACTACAAAGCTGCAATCATCAAAACAGTATGGTCCTGGCACAAAAACAGAATATAGACCAATAGAACAAGATTAAAAAAAAAAAAGCCTAGAGATAAACCCACACACCTATGAGCAAAACCTTTGACAAAGGAGGCAACAATATTCAATGGAGAAAATATTGAAGTCTCTTCAATAAGTGGTGCTAGGAAAACTGGACAGCTATGTGTAAAAGAATGAAATTAGAACACTTCCTAACACCATACTCAAAGATAAACTCAAAATGGACTAAAGACCTAAGTATAAGACCAGAAACTATAAAACTCTTAGAGGAAAACATAGGCAGAACATTCTTTGACATAAATCACTGCAAGATTCTCTATGACCCACTTCTCAGACTAATTGAAATAAAAACAAAAGAAACAAATGGGATCTAACTAAACTCAATAACTTTTAACAATGAAGGAAACTATAAACACAGTAAAAAGACAGCCCTCCAAATGGGGGAAATAATAGCAAATGAAACAACTGACAAAGGATTAATGTCCAAAGTATACAAGCAACCCATACAGCTCAATACAGAAAAACAAACAATCTGATCAAAAAGTGGGCAGAAGACCTAAAGCAAACATTTCTCCAAAGAAGACATGCAGATAGTTAATGAACACATAAAAAGATGCTCAACATCTCCCTTTATTAAAGAAATGCAAATCAAAACTATAAGGAAGTATCACCTCACACCAGTCAGAATGGCCATCATCCAAAAATCTACAAACAATAAATGTTGGAGAGGATGTGGAGAAAAGGGAACTTTCTTGGACTGTTGGTGGGAACATACATTGATACAACACTATGGAGAATAGTGAAGATTCCTTGAAAATCTAGGACTAAATCTACCATATGATCCAGCAATCCCACCAATGGGCCTATACCCAGAAGAAACCATAATTGAAAAAGACACGTGTACCCCAGTGTTCACTGCAGCACTATTTAGACTAGGCAGGACATGGAACCAACCTAGATGCCCATCAACAGAAGAATGGGTATAGAAGTTGTGAAACATATATACAATGGAATATTACTCAGCCTGGGTGAGGCAATGGCACCCCACTCCAGTACTCTTGCCTGGAAAATCCCATGGACGGAGGAGCCTGGTAGGCTGCAGTCCATGGGGTCACTGAGAGTTGGACACGACTCAGTGACTTCACTTTCACTCTTCACTTTCATGCATTGGAGAAGGAAATGGCAACCCACTCCAGTGTTCTTGCCTGGAGAATCCCAGGGATGGGGGAGGCTGGTGGGTTGCTGTCTAGGGGGTCGCACAGAGTCAGACACGACTGAAGTGACTTAGCAGCAGCAGCAGCTTTACTCAGTCAGAGAAAGGAACACCTTTGAGCCTTAAGTTGTGAAACATATATACAATGGAATATTACTCAGCCTGGAGAAAGCAATGGCACCCCACTCCAGTACTCTTGCCTGGAAAATCCCATGGAGCCTGGTAGGCTGCAGTCCACGGGGTCGCTGAGAGTTGGACACGACTCAGTGACTTCACTTTCACTTTTCACTTTCATGCACTGGAGAAGGAAATGGCAACCCACTCCAGTGTTCTTGCCTGGAGAATCCCAGGGATGGGGGAGCCTGGTGGGTTGCCGTCTAGGGGGTCGCACAGAGTCAGACACGACTGAAGTGACTTAGCAGCAGCAGCAGCTTTACTCAGTCAGAGAAAGGAACACCTTTGAGCCTATTACACGAAGTGAAGTAAGTTAGAGAAAAACAAATAACATGTATTAACTCATATATATGGAATTTTGAAAGATGGTACTGATGAACCTATTTGTAGGGCAGCAATGGAGACACAGACATTAAGAACAGATTTGTGGACACAGTGGTGGAAGGAGAGGGTGGGACAAATTGAGAGAGTAGCATGCAAACATATACAGTAACATGTATATAATATATAGCCAGGGGGAATTTGCTGTATAAGGCAGGGAGCCCAAATCCAGTGCTCTGTGGCAACCAAGAGGGGTGGGATGGGATGGGAGGTGGGAGGGAGGTTCAAGAAGGAGGGGCATATGCATATCTATGGCTGATTCATGGTGATGTATGGCAGAGACCAACACAAAGCTACAAAGCAATTATCCTCCAATTAAAATAAATTAATTTTTAAAAATGTCTGATGTGTGGGTCTCTATAGTAACGTTTACTCAAGTTGTATATAAGAAACACAGAGCTACTTTTGCCCAATTAAAATTGGTTGAGACCACCAACCATTCAGCCAGGCCTGTGCAAGTATCTGATAGGTGACCTTCTGATGTCAGAAGGCTAGAAACTCCATTCTCAGATATGTTAGTGCCACCATTTTCTGAGTATGTGTCCCATGGAGAAGCTTTTGACTCAGACATGCCTGTGCAGAGCATTGATTACCTCACCTTTTTCCTGCCTCTCATCACCTTCTCCTGCACCTTTGACCACCCTATACTCTCCACACAGCAATACCCCAAGCCTCTTGCCTTTGAGGAGACAGGACCTGAGACCTGTTCGTCTCTTTACTTGATTGCCTTGTGAATAAACCCTTTCTCTGCTGTAAACTTCAGTGTCTCAGCACTTATTGGGCAAACAAAACCAGTTCAGTAACAGCTTTGCCAGAAACTGGTGAGCAACACAGAAATTCAGGTCCTGCTCCACGCCTACAGACTCAGAGTCTACCTTTTAACCCCTTGAACACATGCATATTAACATTTAAGAAGCATAGTTTATGGCTGCCCTGGAAGTCTCTGCCCTCTTCCTTAAGCCCTCTCCTTCCTTCCAAGAGAAGGTGCCTTTAGAACTTGAGCTCCCCTTCTCCATTCACTGGCCTATGAATAACAGCCTGTCTTGATTCCCTGGTGGCTCAGACAGTAAAGCATCTGCCTGCAATGTAGGAGACCTGGCTTCAATCCCTAAGTCAGGAAGATCCCCTGGAGAAGGCAGAACTCTTGCCTAGAAAAGCCCATGGACGGAGGAGCCTGGTAGGCTACAGTCCATGGGGTTGCGAAGAGTCAGACATGACTGAGAGACTTCACTTTTGCAAAAAAAAATGAAAAAACAAAAAAACACAGTCTAAAACTACTTCCAATCCTCAAGGTACTGTTGCTTCTCAGTTGAGCCACCTTCAGATCGCCTGATGTGAGTGCCCTCTACTGGCTTAGAAATTAAGCACTTCCTTTAGGAAACACTTCTGGTGCATTTCCCTCTGCTGGTTTTTTAGGGTTTTCGGATGGGGCCTGAAGCTCCTAAACAGGGCCATAAGGACTACTAGAGCATATGTATGAGGCTTGAGTCTCCTCCTGAGTTTTGGAAAGCTAATCAACATAGCCAGAGCAGCGAGCCCACATCCTCTCTAGCTCAGATGACTCTGATTCCCAATTACCCAGTAGTCTGCCTAGGATCCTGATATTTCATCCTCGCCACTTCTGCTTAAACCGAAAGCAGGGAACAAAGGAAGAGTGCCTGAGGGAGCCAGCTGATGGTAGATTTCTGGCTTACTCACTAGATACCTCTGAGACCTTCAGAAAATGGTTTGCTTGCTCACCCAGTTTCTTCTGCTACCCATTGACTAGTAAGGCATGGAAATAAGAAGAGAAGGATCTCTCAGAACTCTTATGAAAAGTCAGAGATCACAATAGATGTGAAAACTCTTAGAAAACCTGAAATATTTCACAAATGTGAAGGTATATATGTCCCTGAAACTGCTAGTGTAACCAGCTGCTCTGGCAGAACTAGCCAACTCCAGACCCACCCCAATCCAGAGCTGCTCATACGTGGCCTAATGCTGTTTATATAATTTTCATTATTTGTCTAGATCAGGGATTCTCAACCTTGGCACTGACATGTGGACCTAATAGTTCTTTGTTGTAAAGGGCTATTTTGCACATTGTAGAATGTTGAGCAGCATCCAGGGCCCTGACCCACTAGATGTCAGCAGAATTCCTCCCAAACACACACACAGTCATGACAATCAAAAATCTCTCCAGACATTGCCAAATGTCCTGGAGTAGGGGTGGGACAATCATCCCAAATAGATAACTGCTCTAGATTCAGTCTCCTCAATCTTTCTAGTCAATGCAAAATATTGTGCAAGAAGAGTTTCTATATAGAAGGTTCTGGGATACCCAAGGAGAAAGATAGATACTGTTTCCATTCCCAAAGCACTAGCAGAAAGGAGGCAGGTAGGGCAGGTGTAAGGAAGGAAAAATATAGGGGAATGGCAACAGACAAGAGACAATCTAATCAAGCAAGAGTTTGATTTTTCTAGCATTTTGTAGCACTTTTATAATTTAGAGATCACTTACATCAGTTTCCCAGTGACTCACATTGGGCAGAATTCTTGTTACAGA
Source organism: Aepyceros melampus (assembly GCA_006408695.1). Lineage (NCBI taxonomy): Eukaryota > Metazoa > Chordata > Mammalia > Artiodactyla > Bovidae > Aepyceros > Aepyceros melampus. The sequence goes on from SJXQ01000602.1 coordinate 165,100, forward strand.
CTGAGAAAATCATGACCAGAGAAGGTATCATTCACTTACCATGCCTGGTCCATGAGAGCTATTAAGTGGAGCAACATGTACATAAACGAGACATGACTTCACTGGGGGATGAGCCTTGAGCTGGATCCTGGAAGGTGGAAACATTTGGAAACAGGAGGCATGGAGTGGGATACTCCAACATCATTGATCTTCGACTTCTGCCACACACACAATAGATAATAGATAATTCACCATAAAGACACATCCAAGAAGCATGCCAGATTAGGGTGTAATGCTCACCTCCTACCTCTTCCCCAAGAAAATAAAGAAAGAGCTTCAGTAATTCATAATTGTCAGAACTCTCACCAGTCATGGTGTGTGTGTGTGTGTGTGCATGTGTGCATTTGTACACATGCTTAATGACTCAGGTATACATGTGTGTGTGCACACATAAGAAGTCACTCATGATATGTATGTGCTTGCACACACTCATGTGTTTTGAGGGGTGCTGTGGCATAGATAAGAGAAAGCAAGTCATTCTCAAGTTCCATCCCATTCCTAATGAAGTTACATTAGTCATGCTCAACTTTGTAACAACTCACACCTGATCATACCTTGCCAGGCATCACAACATCTGGGCTGCATCTCCTATTCTATTCAGAGCAGACAGTAGAAGCCACACAGAGGTGGTGGTTGAAATAGTACTTCTATGTGTACAACTCTAGAGGGAACCACTGTTTCTATTCCATTTTATGAGAACAGGGGTCCCTGAAGTTACTTGACACAGCAGCAAAGGTTATAGGAACTGACAAACAATTTCTATGACAGCATGGATACAGATCCCAGGACTTAAGGCAGGTGGAGGCCTTAACACCTAACAGCACATTGGTTATGAAGGTGGGCTCTTGAGTCAGGCAAGCTGGGCATGAATCCCACTTCTGCTTCTATGTACCTTAAACAATTTAACAACTCAAATTTTCAGCTTCCTCATTTATAAGTTGGCAGTAGTGAGGATTGACTAAAAACATGTATTGAAGTGTAGAGGGCTGAAGATAGCACTGACATATGGTAAAAACAAATACCTATAATTATACTGATATATTAACATTCTGTCTGTATAACATCAGTTTTCGCCCTCTGGGGACTAATTACTTTTTAAATTTTAATTGATTTACCTTTCCAAGTAAGAACACGTTGAACTGCACCTAAAAGGTCAATAATAACATTTTTACTTAAGTATAATTGATATACAATATTATATTAGTTTCAGGAGTAAATCACTAAGTCAATATCTTTGTGCATTATAAAATGATTATTACCATAATTCTGGTTACCATTTATAACATATGAAACTAATTCAATATTACTGACTATCTTCCCAATGGTTAACCTTACATATCCATGATACATGGAGTAACCAGAGAGTCCTACCATTCTTTCAAGCTTGGCTACCAATAGGGTTTTTAAATTTTCATTTGTTATTAACTAGAGGATAATTGCCCTTCCACTAGAGGATTGGAATAAAAATTGACTTTTTCCAGAACTGTGGCCACTGCTGAGTTTTCCAAATTTGCTGCCATATTGAGTACAGCACTTTAAAAGCATCATCTTTCAGGATTTGAAATAGCTCAGCTGAAATTCCATCATCTCCATTAGTTTTATCCGTAGTAAGGCCTCCTAAGGCCCACTTGACTTCACAACCCAGGAAGTCTGGCCTGAGTGATCACACCATTGTGGTTATCCCATTCATTAAGACCTTTTTTGTATAGTTCTGTGTATCCTTGCCACCTCTTCTTAATCTCTTCTGCTTCTGTTAGGTCCATACCTAACAGAAGGTTTCTGTCTTTCATTGTGTCCATCTTTGCATGAAATATTCCCTTGGTGTCCCTAATTTTCTTAATGAACCAAGAGTTTGTAGATGTACATGGTAGATTTAGAAAAGGCAGAGGAATCAAACTGCCAACATATGTTGGATAATAGAAAAGGCAAGGGAATACCATAAAAATATCTACTTCTGTTTCATTGACTATTCTAAATCCTTTGACTCTGTGGATCACAAGAAAATGTGGAAAATTCTTAAAGAGATGGGAATACCACACCATGTTACCTTCCTCCTGAGAAACTTGTATGCAGGTCAAGAAGCAAGAGTTAGAACTGGACATGGACAACAGACTGGTTCCAAATTGGAAAAGGAGTACATCATGGCTGTATATTATCACCTTGCTTATTAACTTATATACAGAGTACATCGTGTGAAATGCCAGGCTGGATGGAGCACAAGCTGGAATAAAGATTGTGGGAAGAAATTAAATAACTCCAGATATGCAGATGACACTACTCTAAAGGCAGAAAGTGAAAAGGAACTAAGAACCTTTTAATTAAGGTGAAAGAGAAGAGTGAAAAAGTTGGCTTAAAACTCAACATTCAATAAACTAAAATAGTATCCAGTCTCCATCACTTCAGGACAAATAGATGGGGGAAAATGGAAACAGTGACAGACTGTATTTTCATGGGCTCCAAAATCACTGCAGACAGTGACTGCAGCCATGAAATTAAAAGACACTTGCTTTTTGGAGAAAAGCCATGACAAACCTAAACAGTGTATTAAAAAGCAGAGACATCACTTTGCCAACAAAGGTTCGTCTAGTTCTTTGGGATTAGAATGAAAATGTTTCACTGCAATCCCAAAGAACGGCAATGCAAACTACTGCCCAATTGCACTCATTTCACATGCTAGCAAAGTAATGCTCAAAATCCTTCAAGCTAGGCTTCAACAGTATGTGAAATGTGAACTTCCAGATGTACAAGCTGGATTAGAAAAGGCAGAGGAATCAGGATCAAACTGCCAACATCTGTTGGATCTTAGGAAGACCTGGAGAATTCCTGAAAAGCATCTACTTCTGCTTCATTGACTACACTAAAGCCTTTGTGTAAATCAAAACAAACTGTAGAAAATTCTTCAAGAGATTGGAATACTTTACTTGACTTCTGCAAAACCTGTTTGCAGGTCAGTCTGCAACAGTTAGAACAAAACATGGAAAATGGACTGGTTCAAAATTAGGAAAGGAAGATGTCAAGGCTGTATATTGTCACCCTGCTTATTTAACTTATATGCAGAGTACATCATGGAAATGCAGGGCCAAATGAAGCGCAAACTGGAATCAAGATTGTGGGGAGAAATATCAATAACCTCAGATATGCAGATGACACCATACCCTTATGGCAGACAGCGAAGAGGAACTAAAGAGCCCTTTGATGAAGGTGAAAGAGGAGAGTGAAAAATCTGGCTTAAAACTCAACATTCAAAAAATGAAGATCATGGCATCCAGTCCCAGTCCTTCATGGCAAATAGATGGAAAAACAATGGAAACAGTGACACACTTTATTGGGCTCCAAAAATCACTGCAGATGGTGACTGCAGCCATGAAATTAAAGGATGTTTGCTCCTTGGAAGAAAGGTAATGACAAACCTAGACAGCATATTAAAAAGTAGTGACATTATTTTGCTGAAAAATGCCCATATAGTCAAAGCTATGGTTTTTCCAGCAGTCATGTATGAATGTAAGAGCTGGACAATAAAAAAGGCTGAGTGCTGAAGAATTGATGCCTTCAAACTGTGGTGCTGAGAAGACTCTTGAGTGTCCCTTGGATTGCAAGGAGATCAAACCAATCTATTCTAAGGGAAATCAACCCTGAGTAGTCATTGGAAGGACTGATGCTGACACTGAAGTCCAATACTTCGACCACCTGATGCAAAGGGCTGACTCATTGGAAAAGACCCTGATGCTGGGAAAGATTGAAGGCAGGAGGAGAAGGGGACGACAGAGGATGAGATGGTTGGATAGCATGATTAACTCATGGACATGTGTTTGAGCAACTCCTTTGGTGCTGAGAAGACTCTTGAGTGTCCCTTGGATTGCAAGGAGATCAAACCAATCTATTCTAAGGGAAATCAACCCTGAGTAGTCATTGGAAGGACTGATGCTGACGCTGAAGTCCAATACTTCGACCACCTGATGCAAAGGGCTGACTCATTGGAAAAGACCCTGATGCTGGGAAAGATTGAAGGCAGGAGGAGAAGGGGACGACAGAGGATGAGATGGTTGGATAGCATGATTAACTCAATGGACATGTGTTTGAGCAACTCCTGGAGACAGTGAAGGATAGGGAAGTCTGGCGTGCTTAAGCCCATGGGGTCACAAAGAATTGGTCATGACTGAGCAACTTAACAACCACATGAGGATAATTGCTTCACAATATTGTGTTGGTTTCTGCCATGTAGAATCATGAGTCAGCCATAAGTATACATATGTCTCCTCCATCTTGAATGTTCCTCCCACCTCCCATCCCATCCCACCCCTCTAGGTTGTCACAGAGCACCAGACTTGAGCTCCCTGCATCATACAGCACATTTCCACTGGTTGTCTAATTTTACTTATGGTAATGTATATGTTTAAATGCTACTGTCTCAATTTGCCCCACCCTCTCCTTCCTCTCCATGTCCACAATTGTGTTCCCTGTGTCTGTGTCTCCACTACTGCCCTGCAGATAAGTTCATCACTACTATCTTTCTAAATTTCATATATATGTGTCAACATATGATATTTGTTTTTCTCTTTCTGACTTCCTACACTCTGTATAATAGACTCTAGGTTCATCCACCTCATTAGAACTCACTCAAGGACATTCCTTTTTATCAGTTCAGTTCAGTCGCTCAGTCGTGTCC
>SJXQ01000602.1:170179-187225 GCA_006408695.1 Aepyceros melampus
AACCTCATTCCATAGTTCATCAGGCACTCTATCTATCAGATCTAGACCCTTAAATCTATTTCTCACTTCCACTGTATAATCATAAGGGATTTGATTTAGGTCATACCTGAATGGTCTAGTGGTGTTGCCCACTTTCTTCAATTTAAGTCTGAATTTGGCAATCAGGAGCTCATGATCTGAGCCACAGTCAGCTCCTGGTCTTGTCTTTGTTGACTGTATAGAGCTTCTCCATCTTTGGCTGCAAAGAATATAATCAATCTGATTTCAGTGTTGACCATCTGGTGATGTCCATGTGTAGAGTCTTCTCTTGTGTTGTTGGAAGAGGGTGTTTGCTATGACCAGTGCATTTTCTTGGCAAAACTCTATAAGTCTTTATATAGCTGAGTAATATTCCATTGTGTATATGTACCACAACTTTTTTATCCATCCATCAATGGACATCTAGACTGCTTCTATGTCCTAGATATAGTAAACAATGCTGCAGTGAACACTGGGGTACATGTGTCTTTTTCAATTGTGGTTTTCTCAGGGTATATGCCAAGGAGAGGGATTGCTGTGTCATACAGTAGTTTTCCCCTTCATGAATCACAGCCTTGTTGTGGCAAAGGTGCTTGCATAACTCACTGGAGCTATGAGCCATGCTGCACAGGACCACCCAAGATAGATGGGTTATAGTAAGAGTTATGACGAAACATGGTCCACTGGATGAGAGAATGCCAAACCATTCAAGTATTCTTGCTGTGAGAACCCCATGAACAATGCAAAAAGGCAAATATATATATAACACCAAAAGATGAACCCCCCAGGTCAGAAGGCGTCCAATATGCTACTGGGGAAAAGGGTATGGCAATTACTGATAACTCCAGAAAGAATGAAGCACCTGGGCCAAAGTGGAAAAGATGCTCAGTTGTGGATATGTCTGATGGTGAAAGTCTGATGTTGTAAAGAACAATATTGCATAAGAAATGGGAACGTTAGGTCCATGAATCAGGTAAATTAGATGTGGTCAAGCAGGAGATGGCAAGAGTGAATATCAACATATTAGAAATCAGTGAAATAAAATGGATAGGAATGGGCAAATTTAATTCAGATGACCATTATATCTACTACTGTGGGAAAGGATCCCTTAGAAGCAATAGAGTAGCTCTTATAGTCAATAAAAGAGTCCAAAATGCAGTACTTGGGTGCAATCTCAAAAATGAAAGAATGATCTTGGTTCATTTTCCAAGGCAAACCACTCAGCATCAAAGTAATTCAAGTCTATGCCCCAACCACTAATGTTGAAGAAGCTGAAGTTGACCAGTTCTATGAAGACCTATAAGACCTTCTAGATCTAACACCAAAAAAAAAAGATATCCTTTTCATCATAGTCGTTAGGTCCATGAATCAGGTAAATTAGATGTGGTCAAGCAGGAGATGGCAAGAGTGAATATCAACATATTAGAAATCAGTGAAATAAAATGGATAGGAATGGGCAAATTTAATTCAGATGACCATTATATCTACTACTGTGGGAAAGGATCCCTTAGAAGCAATAGAGTAGCTCTTATAGTCAATAAAAGAGTCCAAAATGCAGTACTTGGGTGCAATCTCAAAAATGAAAGAATGATCTTGGTTCATTTTCCAAGGCAAACCACTCAGCATCAAAGTAATTCAAGTCTCTGCCCCAACCACTAATGTTGAAGAAGCTGAAGTTGACCAGTTCTATGAAGACTTATAAGACCTTCTAGATCTAACACCAAAAAAAAAGATATCCTTTTCATCATAGGGGATTTGGATGCAAAAGTAGGAAGTCAAGAAATAACTGGAGTAACAGGCAAGTTTGGCCTTGGAGTACAAAATGAAGCAGGGCAAAGGCTAGCATGGTTTTGTCGAAGAAGCACATTGGTCATGGCAAATGCCTTTTTCCAACAATACAAGGGAAGACTTTACACATGGACATCACCAGATGATCAGTACCAAAATCAGACTGATTATATTCTTTGAACCCCCAAATGGAGAGGTTCTATACAGTCAGCAAAAACATGACCTGGAGCAGACTGTGGCTCAGATCAAGAGCTCCTTTTTGCAAAAGTTAGGCTTAAAGGAAGTAGGGAAAACCATCAGGGCATTCAGATATGACCTAAATTAAATCTCTTATGATTATACAGTGGAAGTGATGAATAGATTTAAGGGATTAGATGTGGTACACAGAGTGCCTGAAGAACTATTGACAGAGGTTCATACACTGTACGGGAGACAGTGATCAAAACTATCCCAGAAAAAAAGAAAGGCAAGAAGGCAAAGTGATTGCCTGAGGAGGCTTTACAAATAGCTGAGGAAAGAAGAAAAATGAAAGGCAAGGGAGAAATGGAAAGATATATGCAACTGAATGCAGAGTTCCACAGAATAGCAAGGAGAGATAAGAAGGCCTTCTTAAATGAAAATGCAAAGAAATAGAGGAAAACAACAGAATGGTAAAGACTAGAGATGTATTCAAGAAAATTAGAGCTATAAAGGGAACATTTCATGCAAGGACGGGCACAATAAAGGACAGAAACTGTAAGAATCTAACAGAAAGAGAAGAAATTAAGAAGAGGAGGCAAGAATACACAAGAGAACTATACCAAAAAGGTTTTAATGACCCAAATAACCATGATAGTGTGGTGACTCTCCTAGAGCCATATATCCTGGAGTATGAAGTCAAGTGGACCTTAGGAAGCATTACCGTGAACAAAGCTAGTGGAGGTGATGGAATTTCAGCTGAGCTATTTAAAATCCTGAGAGATGATGCTGTTAAAGTGCTATATTCAATATGCAAGGAAATTTGCAAAACTCAGCAGTGGCCACAGGACTGGAAAAGGTCAGTTTACATTCCAATTCCAAAGAAGGGCAGTGCCAGAGACTGTTTGTACTACCACACAATTGCACTCATTTCACAAGCTAGTAAGGTTATATTCAAAATCCTTCAAGCTAGGTTTCTGAAATACATGAACCGAAAAATTCCAGATGTACAAGCTGGGTTTCAAAGAGGCAGAGTAACCCGAGATCAAATTGTGAACACTCACTGGACCCTGGAGAAAGCAAGGGAGTTCCAGAAAAACATCTACTTCTGCTTCATTAACTATGCTAAAGCCTTTGGCTGTCCCCAGAACACTTTATCTGCTTTCTGAGAAACTATATGTAGATTAAGAAGAAACAGTTAGAAACAGACTTGGAACAATGGCTGGTTCAAAATTGGGAATGGAGTACGACAGAGGTGTTCATTGTCACTCTGCTTATTAAACCTATATGCAGAGTACATCATCCGAAATGCCAGGCTGGATGAAGCACAAGCTGGACTCAAGACTGCTGAGAGAAATGTCAACAACCTTAGATACGCAGATGATAGCACTCTAATAGCAAAAAACCTTGATGAGAGGGAAAGAAAAGACTGTAAAAACAGGCTTATAAGTCACCATCATCCATTGGATCATAGAAAAAACAAGAGAATTCTGGAAAAACATCTACTTCTGCTTCACTGACTACACAAAAGCCTTTGACTGTGTAGAACACAGCAAACTGGAAAATTCTTAAAGAGATGGGAATACCAAACCACCTTACTTGCCACCTGAGATATCTGTATGCAGGTCAAGAAGCAACAATTAAATCAAATATAAAAAATGGACTGGTTCCAAAATGGGAAAGGAGTATGTCAAGGCTGTATATCACCCTACTTATTTAACTTATATGCAGAGTATGTCATGCGAAATGGCAGGCTGGATGAAGCACAAAAATTGCGGGGAGAAATATCAATAAACTCAGATATGCAGATGATACCACCCTTATGGCAGAAAGCAAAGAGGAACTAAAGAGCCTCTTGATGAAGGTGAAAGATGAGAGTGAAAAAGCTGGCTTAAAACTCAACGTTCAAAAAATGAAGATCATGGCATCCAGTCCCATCACTTCATGGCAAATAGATGGGGAAACAATGGAAACAGTGACAGACTTTATTTTCTTGGTTTCTTTATTTATTTTCTTGATTTTGATTTCTTCAAAATCACTGCAGATGATGACTGCAGCCATGAAATTAAAAGATACTTGCTCTTTGGAAGAAAAGCTATGACCAACCTAGACAGCATTATTAAAAAGCAGAGACATTACTTTGCCAACAAAAGTCTGTCTAATCAAAGCTATGGTTTTTCCAGTAGTCATTTATGGATGTGAGAGTTGGGGCATAAAGAAAGCTGAGTGCTGAAGAATTGATACTTTGAACTGTGGTGCTGGAGAAGACTCTTGAGAGTCCCTTGGACTGCAAGATCAAACCAGTTAATCCTAAAGAAAATCAGTCACTGGAGCCGATTATACAGAGTGAAGTAAGCCAGAAAGAAAAACACCAATACAGTATACTTACACATATATATGGAATTTAGAATGATGGTAATGATAAACCTGTACGCAAGACAGCAAAAGAGACACAGTGGTATAGAACGGCCTTTTGGACTCTGTAGGAGAGGGAGAGGGTGGGATGGGTTGGCAGAGTGGCAGTGTAACATGTGTGATATCATAAGCGAAATGAATCACCAGTCCAGGTTTGATGCAGGATGCAGGATGCTTTGGACTGATGCACGGGGATAATCCAGAGAGAGGGTGTGGGGCGGGAGGGGGGAGGTGGGGGTCGGGATTGGGAGTTCATGTACACTCGTGGCTGATTCATGTCGATGTGTAGCAAAACGAATACAGTATTGTAAAGCAAAACAAACTAAAAAAATAAAAATTAATTAAAAAAAAATCAGTCCTGAATATTCATTGGAAGGACTGATACTGAAGCTGAAGCTCCAATACTTTGACCACCTAATAAGAAGAGCTGACTCACTAGAAAAGACCTTGATACTGGGAAAGACTGAAGGCAGGACAAGGGGATGACAGAGGATGAGATGGTTAGATGGCATCACTGACTCAATGGACATGAGTTTGAGCAAACTGCAGGAGCTGGTGATTGATAGGGAAGCCTGGCATGCTGCAGTCTATGGGGCCACAGAGTCAGACACAACTGAGCGACTGAACTGAACTGACTAAAACAGATGACATTTGTCCCATCACTTCATGGCAAATTAGAAGGGGAAAAAGTGGAAACAGTGACAGATTTTATTTTCTTTGGCTCCAAAATCACTGTAAATCGTGACTGAAGACATGAAATTAAAAGATGCTTGCTTCTTGGAAGTAAAGCAATGACAAACCTACATAGCATATTCAAAAGCAGAGATATCACTTTGCCAACAAAGGTCTGTTAGTCAACCTATGGTTTTTCCAGTAGTCATGTACAGATGTGAGAACTGGATCACAAAGAAGGCTGAATGTTGAAGAATTGATGCTTTCGAATAGTGGTGCTGGAGAAGACTTGCAAGTCCCTTGGACTGAATGGAGATCAAACCAGTCAATCCTAAAGGAAATCAACTGTGATGATACCTAAACAACTGATGTTGAAGCTAAAGCTCCAATACTTTGGCCACCAGATGTGAAGAGCTGACTCGTTGGAAAAAAACCTTGATGCTGGGAAAGATTGAAGGCGGGAGAAGGGGACGACAGAGGATGAGGTGGTTGGATGGCATCATTGATTCAGTGGACATGATTCTGAGCAAACTCTGAGCAATTGTGGAGGACAGGGAAGCTTGGCATGCTGCAGTCTATGATGTCACAATCAGATATGACTTAGTGACTGAAAAAAACACGGAAAATTTTTTTAAATGGTAGTTTTATTCTTAGTTTTTTTAAGGAATCTCCATACTGTTCTCCATAGTGGCTGTATCAATTTACATTTCCACCAACAGTGCAAAAGGGTTCCTTTTTATCCACACCATCTCTCTAGCATTTACTGTTTGTAGATTGTTTGATGATAGCCATTCTGACTGGTGTGAGGTAATACTTCATTGTAGTTTTGTTTTTCTCTAATAATGAGTGATGTTGAGCATATTTTTGTATGTTTATTAGTCATCTGTATGTCTTCTTTGGAGAAATGTCAGTTTAGGTCTCCTCCCCACTTTTTGATTGGGTATTGAGCTGAATGAGCTGCTTGTACATTTTGGAGATTGATCCTTTGTCAGTTGTTTTATTTGTTATTATTTTCTCCCATTCTGAGGGTTGTCTGTTCACCTTGCTCATAGTTTCCTTTCCTGTGCAAAAAATTTTAATTGGGTCCCATTTCTTTTTATTTCATTTCTCTGGGAGGTGGGTCATAGAGGATCTTGCTGTGATTTATGTCAAAGAGGATTCTGCCTATGTTTTCCTCTTAAGAGTTTTACAAGCTTTGCTCTATATTAGGTCTTTAAATCCATTTATTTTTGTGTGTTAGGAAGTATTCTAATTTCATTCTTTTACACATAGCTGTCCAGTTTTCCTAGAACCGTCTATTGAAGGGGCTATCTTTTCTCCATTGTACATTCTTGCCTTCTTTTGTCAAAGATAAGGCACCCAAAGGCGTGTGGGTTTATCTCTGGGCTATTAACTATAGGTTACCTATGTGTTTCCGTTCCACTCAGTTTCAAATAACAGTGCACCATGCACTTTGACAACTATTCTTTATGGGCCTATTCTGTGACAGGCACTCTGCTGGGTTCTGTATATTATTTTCCTTCATTTGTTTGCCAAGGCCTCAGGCTCCAGTAGTGTGGCAGACAGAGCCTGAATTGCAAACTTTGATTTGTATGTCACATCTTGGCAGAATTGGTGAATCATTTCAGCCCTGAACCCTAATTTCATTTTCTCTAAGATCCAGAGGCTAAGGAAATATGAAGAATGAGAAGCCAACAGATATAGCCTGTGATGTAAAGGACTTAGCACTTTTAAGTGCAATGGGAAAACACCTCGTACCTTGCAGAGTTTGCAGCAAGGCTGTTTATGTGATCAGAAAAATGTCTTTCAATGATCTCTTGTCTACTATGCAGATAATATTCCATAAGAAGGCTGTGTAAAGCTCTCAGCACTGAAAATACTTCCAAATCTTGTATCCCCAGCCCAGATCTACTCTCTAAGCCATTGTTCATTTGACATTCTCTTGGTGTCAAAAAGGCATATTTGACTTAGTATGAGAAAGGCTCAGATGCCATCTCAGAAAATAGTATCACTGACTACCCACTGGCTCAAATTAAAAATTTAGGTGCCATCCTGTGTGCCCCTTTCCTCCACTACCCACATGCAATCCATCACCAAATGCTGCTAGCTCTCCAAGCTAGTGTAAACCATCCTCTGCCGTGGACCTCCACAGACCTCCTAACTGGCCTTTTGACCCCCAATCCATCGGCCACAAGTGATCTTTAAAAATCCAAGTCTAATCTAGTTTCTCTTACTGCAAAGTGTGAAATTCTTTATCACCTTCCCTTTGCTCTTTGCTGTAAATTTCTTACTCTATGGGGTCTTACATGATGGGCTCCTGTCTGTCCTCCATTTACCCTTTGCTCACCAAGTCCAGTCACATTGATATCATTTCTTTTCCTTAAGCTCCTTCCAGTCTTGGGGCTTTGTGTTCTGTGCCCTCTGCTAGGAATACCTGCCCCCCAGCTCTTAGCATGGTGACAAATTCTCATTCTGTGGTTCAAAGATTGCTGTGGCTGACATGGCCTGCCCCTTCAACTTTAATTCATTTATCATAATCTAATATTTTGTTTACTTGTTGTAGCAGGTAGACTGTGAGGTGGAGTCTATGATTCCCATCCGAGATATGTGTTCCCTTGCGTGATCCCTCTTCTTAGTGTGAGTGGGACTCGATTGCTTCTAACCCACAGAATGTAATGAAAGTGACAGGCTGTATGTGATTATGTGTACATGGTTATATGTTATAGCATGTAATATCCATCTTGCTTAGAGACCCTCTTCCTTGGTAGTTTTGAAGAAGCAGGCTGCCAGGTTACAAGCTTCTTTATGACAGGGATTGAGGAACTCAGCCCCAGAGCCTACAAGGAAATGGGTGCAGCCAGTGACTATGTGAACTTGGATGTGGATCCTTTCCCTGTTAAGCCTCAAAGGAGAACCCAGCCCTGACATCACTGTTATTGCAGTGGTGCAAAGAACTCAGCTTAGAGAAGGCAATGGCAACCCACTCCAGTGTTCATATCTGGAAAATTCCATGAACAGAAGAGCCTGGCAGGCTACAGTCCATGGGGTCACAAAGAGTGGGACACAACTCAGTGACTAAACAAAGGACCCAGCTAAGCCAGACCTCTATTTCTAACATACCAAAAATGTAGGATAACAAACATGCTCTTTGTAAACCGTTATGCAACAAGAGATAACTAATACTCTTGTTAAGTGACTCCTACATTAGAAAGTAAACTTCAGGAGGCCAAGGGCCTTTTCACTCTCATTTCTGAAGCTCAGAACCCAGTAGGGTATTTCGTTTAGACAGCTAGTAGGGGACACTTGCATGTAAATAGGAAACATTCAATAAATGGTAACTGTTAATATTATACTCCCATGTATTGGCAGGAATATGTAGTTCTTTTTCTCTGAGTTGAAGTCACCTTTAGGGACAGGTGTGGCCGACTGTCATGGGATACAGAAAAGTACCAATTAAGGGCTTCATGTTCTCCTGAATCAAACAGCAAGTACTTGCTTCTGTCTGCCCTTTTTCCTTTGGGGTCAGATCGTCTTCCCATCTCTAATACCCTATCACTCCCACCTATGCAGAGTCAGAGGGGGCTTACCCACTCCCTCTCCTAGTTTCTGAATGCACATATGTCCTTGCCCCGATCCGTCAGCATATTCCATCCCCCACTTTCCCCTGCACTTGGTTCGGGGTTGCCCACGTGATCCAAGTCTGTCCAATCAGAGCCAAACTCAGAAAATCTGAATGTACTATTAGAAAAGAGCAGCCTCTTTGCCTAATATGGAATGCTAACTATGAGGCTGATGTAAAATTAGAGCTGCCAAGACCTCCACATGGGGACAGACTGTGTAAAAGTCATTTAAGACTGAGAAAAGTGGTGCTGAGAGATGAAGAGAGATAGATGTTTAACGACATCACTCGAGACCCTGGATCCAGCAGTGCCTAAAGACCCACCTCTTAGCTTTTTATTTCAGTGAAATGAATTTCTTCCCCCTCTACTTCCATTTTTTAAAGCCATTTTGAGTTGAGTGTCTACCACCAGCAACTAGAAAAGCCTTATTACCCAGGATCTGCCATTAAATTGACACAGAAGGAGTGAATGGGTATGATGTCTTGAGAGAATTCTGAAATAAAGAGTAAAGAAAAAAAGCTCATCTAAATAAATATTTATTTAATAAAATTCCATAGCAAATAAACTACTGAAGTAGAAACCCCATAGGATTTTAAAAAATTTTGTAGTTGTTAAGCATCTGCATAGGACTTTTTGAAGAAATGGCTAACTAGACAACTTCCTTAATACAATACAAAAGTGTCAAGTGCAAATATTTTAAATAGTAACATCACTGAACAGTATTCAATGGTAGAAACGATACCTTTAGATTTAGAAAAAAAGCTCTTGGCCATAAGGATAAGATTGGACTCTATTTTCTAACTTTGTCTGAGAAGCTATTATTCCCAAATGCTATTTATCTTTCTGATAAAAGGTTCATAAGACAGAAGAGCTTGTTCTGTTCTGGATTTTTCCTCCTATCTTTTTTTTCAAATGGGTGAAGAAATAAGCAGCTCTCATTAAAAAGAAAGAAAAAGTAAAAACAATCTATGGTTACCCAAACTGGACTTCAGATATAAGATCTGAGCATTTGGGAATCAGGTCACTGGCTTGTAGAGGCTCAGGACCTTGCCAAAGTCAGGTCTGCATCTCTGGGGAGGAGATGAGAGGCTCGAAGAGCCACCAAGCCAATGGGATGCTTTGCTGATTCTCCTTGTAAGGGTGAGTCAGCTAATGGAACTGAGCCAGAGCAACAAGATCTCCAAAACTGTCTACTGTAGGACCCAACAAATAAGTGAAAAAGCTAGAGGACACCTCCAGGAAGTGTTTACCCAGTCCCTTCTAAGTCATAATCCTAAGCGGCAAAGATGATCCAACTGTGTTCCAGAGGCGTTTGAATAAAACCTTTGGTTCCATTCTGCTGGTCATTCCTGGTAGAGCCCCTCTGTGTGTGCAGACTTCATGGCCAGCGGACAGTCACCACTGGAGTTGTGTTGTGGCAACGGCCTGTTTGGTAAAAGAGGAAATGATTAGTTCTAAGGCCTCTTTAAAGAGCAATGTTGAGTGTACACGACTGAATAAATGACATTCTTTGTTGGTTTATTTTTGGTCGCTTCTTGCAACCACATCAGATTTGGGGCTACACTAACTTTACAGATGAGGAAACTGGGGACACAAGAGGTTAAAATGCCTGAGTTAGGGGTAGAGGTTATGATCCTTTTCCCTGTTCTAATTTGAATATTACATTTTCCCAATTATTGTTTGTGTCCTTACAACAATCCAGTAAAAGAGGCCCTGTTTAACCCATGAAAGAAAACTGAGAACAGAGATGCTGGATAGCTAGTTCAAGATCACATAGCTGAAAAATGGCATAGCTGGGATTTAGACCCTATCACCAAATCCTAATTAACTATTTCTTTGCATCATTAACAGAAGGGAGATGTAGTAGGGGGAGAGAACTAGGTCTGTCTTTTTTCATCCCAGTGATGACAGGTTTCAGAGGAAAGTGAGAGTGGAGGTAACACTACTGATATTAACTTAACTGGCTCCATGGATTCTCTCTGAATTTCAAGTAGCCTTCCTAACACTGATACCGCATGGTGGGGAACTACGGCACACACCAGAGCTTGGCTGACCAACACACACGCTTAAAGCTTTTTTCCTTGTGGGTTTGTACTCCATCTCCCAGCCTCCTTTCCAGTTTAGAACGGCCATCTGCCAAAATTCCAGCCAATGAGGTCGTTTGGGGTGAGAAAGCGGGAGGTTCTGGGAAAGATTTCATTTACTTGATAAAAAAGATCACACTCAGTTGGTGAGGGAGGACTCATTTATTTCTCCCTTCATCCTGCCTTGAATGTGGTTGGTGAGCCAGGGCCACAGCAGCTTTCTTGTGGTCATGAAGTGACAGGTCAATGGGGTAACACAGAAAAGCAGAAGGTGCCTGGTACCTTGAGGACACTGGGTTGGCTCTGTGCCAGTACTGAGCTATCTCCAGCTTTTTGCTATGCAGTAAAAACAAATTCCTATTTGTTTAAGCTAGTATCTATTTAGGTTTTTCATTATTTGCCACCAAAGCATTACTACCTTACTACCTGATAATTAAAAAAAAAGAAAAAGAAAAAAAAAATTGAGAAGGAAACCTCACTTCTCCATAAGAAGAGATGTGAGGATACTAGGCACCTCCTAGCTTTGGAGATTGAGTGTGATGTGACAAGGGTTAGGGTGTTATTTGTGAAAATCTCCCCATATGGTAAAGATTGAATTATTGCACTGCATGCACTTACCTGACAGAAAACCAGTAGTTGATCAGGCTGGAGACTACCATGTAGAACACCATGATTGTCCCTGAAATGACGAGTGACACAAAGCCCAAGCCACAGAGGACACAAAGCAGTGAGAGGCCGCCCACAGAGATGACCAGCCCTAGAGGAGAGCATGTCAAAAGAATCATTCATCCAAAACAGACTGAAGATGCCAAACCCTGTACCAATGAGTTTAAAACAACAGTTAATTCAAATGCTTTAAGTGAAGAGATTTC
Organism: Aepyceros melampus; assembly: GCA_006408695.1. Taxonomy (NCBI): domain Eukaryota; kingdom Metazoa; phylum Chordata; class Mammalia; order Artiodactyla; family Bovidae; genus Aepyceros; species Aepyceros melampus. The sequence goes on from SJXQ01000602.1 coordinate 181,826, forward strand.
CATAAAAATCCAGACTTCTGGCATCGCTTAAGAAGGGAGACAGTCTCAATACCCATATGAGCATCCTTGCACGGCACCAACTGACTAGCCTTCCAGTTTCCTCCAGGCCCCACTGTACCCAACTATGTCATTCTTAGCTTTGCTCACTTGCGCTATCTGCCTTGCCCATGGGTATTTGAATTTGAAACCCCCTCACCCTCAAGGTCAGGGATGGACTCCCAGTGGAATCCTCTAGAAGGAGCTAGCCAAGGCAGTAATAGGGGTGGTAAATTATGTCCAATGTTTCAAAGTGCTTAACAAATACTATAACTCGCACTTATCTACAACCTATGGAAATAAAGGCTATGCAGGCTAAGTAAGGTAAAATCTAAACGTTTGATTACATCTTTTACAACCCCACTTGGCAACCATTATGCAGTAACCATAAGGTCTGAATGATCATTTTATCCATCATTATTTTTAATGGGAATATTAATGAGTTAACATCTAATAAGTGCAGAGCAAATACATTTTTATAATATGGGATATATGGGGGGAAATAGTAAAAGGTACTACAGAAAGACACAGCTTTTTATAGTTGACATGACTGAGTTTGACCCTAGTTAAGGATTTATAGTATGAATTCCTGGGCTTCCTTAGAGTTCTAGTTTCACTCATCTGTAAAAGGAACATAATAGCTACCTCTAAGTGATGGCATGACAATTAAATAACCATCACACACGTGACAGTCTGTGGTAGTTTTTGTCTGCTCAGCACATTCCTCTTGCCTCCCTCCTAGCCAAATTTCCCCTTCCAGTGTAGAATTAATAACATGGCAAATGCTCCATGGCAGACCTCCTTCCCCTTGCCTCACAAGTGGTCAAATTGCCCACCTGGTACTCCACAGTGACAGTTTCGGGATGGACCATGGAAAGGAAGGAAAGTAGAAAAAGTAAACAGATGTGCTGCCTTTTCATAAACATTCACAAAATCCTAGATCAGTATGTTTCAAAGGATGGCTAACCACCACAAAGAAATGGCAAACATCTCTTTGTGGATTGTGATCTGGTTTGAAAGGGCAAACTGAGCCAATCAGATTTACTTTCTCGGTAATTTTAACTTAGCAACTCAGGGAGAAGCTGACAACAGGCAGTGGGACTTCAGGAGGAAAGGTGAAGGGGGACCCCCAATACTCAGCAAGGCAACTGGCATGCAATAGATGCTCAATAACTGCTGAGTGAATGGCTTCTCTGTTTAATGACAACAGTTAGCATCATGGAGAAGCTACTCTGTGTCAAGGACTGTGCTGAGTACTTTATAGAACTGTAGGTTTCAATCCTCACAATTATCTGAGACAGTATTATTACATTTCTATGGAGAAGGGAATGGCAATCCACTCCAGTATTCTTGCCTGGAGAATTCCATGGACAGAGAAGCCTGGTGTGCTACAGTCCGTGGGGTCGCAAAGAGTCGGACACGACTGAGCAACTAACACACACACACACATCCTACATATGAGGAATTTGAGGTTCAGACAGAGTAAACAATGTGTCCAAAATCACTCTGGGGGAGGTGGGATTCTAACAGACTCCAGAGTCCACATTTTAACTACTCTGACAAGCTGCCTTGGTTGATGTGATTTTGACTAGAACAGCAACATTTGACAGCAGTGGCAGGTGCCCTGAGTCATTTTCCAAGAGGATGAGTAACTGAGTAGGATACCTTCTAGTAATATGACTCCTACAAAAGCAGCCAGGGAGGTAAGCACCACGAGGAGCAGGAAGAAGCCGACAGGAATAGTGACACAGCAACAAATACCAGCAAGGTGAGGGTCAGAAAAGGATGCCGGTCCAGGTACTGAACCACTGGAGACTTCATAAAGGAAACCACCTGTGGACAAAGTGGAAGAGTGGGTGTGAAAGCCATGTCTGAATGCCAGGTTGATGAATTTGCCCGAGCTGCAGGAAGTATAAGCCAAGGTCATAAGGTTGGAAGGCCCGCTGGTAAGAAGTCAACAATAATAATCCTCCCAAGACATGAGTTGCCCCAGCAACAACTTAAGGCAGCTGTGGACAGGGGTAAGTTTCGACAGGAATAGCTGACACAGCAACAAATACCAGCAAGGTGAGGGTCAGAAAAGGATGCCGGTCCAGGTACTGAACCACTGGAGACTTCATAAAGGAAACCACCTGTGGACAAAGTGGAAGAGCGGGTGTGAAAGCCATGTCTGAATGCCAGGTTGATGAATTTGCCCGAGCTGCAGGAAGTATAAGCCAAGGTCATAAGGTTGGAAGGCCCGCTGGTAAGAAGTCAACAATAATAATCCTCCCAAGACATGAGTTGCCCCAGCAACAACTTAAGGCAGCTGTGGAAAGGGGTAAGTTTGAGGGCCCACCCAACCTCAAGTCTTGTGAAAGAAGGAAAGACCCAGGCACTACTGCTTCACACACACCCTCTCAGAAGACATGCTCAGCATATGCTCTGATGTGGTGGCTCAGATGATAAACAATCTGCCCATGATGCGGGGAGACAGGGGTTTGATCCCTGGGTTGGGGAGATCCCCTGGAGAAGGGAATGGCAACCCACTCTAGTATTCTTGCCTGGTGAATTCCATGGACAGAGGGACCTGGAGGGCTACAGTCCATGGGGTTGCAAAAAGTCGGACGACTGAGTAACTAACACTTCACTTCAACATATGTGCAAATGGCTGCTTACCTCACAGCTGAGGCTACTGGGGGAGGTTAAGTCCTGGCTACTTGGCATCACCTGGGAGCTTGTTTGGGGTTTTCTTTGGGGGGGGGGAGGAATCTTTAATGAATTTGTTACAATATTGCTTCTGTTTTATTTAGTTTGGCCAAGAGGCATGTGGGATCTTAGCCTCCCACCCAGGGATCAAACCCACACCTGCATTGGAAGGTGAGGTCTTAATCACTGGACCGCCAGGGAAGTCCCTGGAAGCTTGTTAGAAACGCAGCATCTTGGGCCCCGACCCAGATGTGACAAATCAGATTCTGTTTTTTAACAAGAGCACCAGGTGATCTGTACACACATTAAAGTTTGAGAAACAGTGGGGATGAAATGACTTACCTAGAGTCACATGGCTTCCAAGTGGTAAAATCTAGGCAAAGCTAAATCCTTCCCTCTGGATGTCACATGTTTGCAATGGCTGCCATTTCATTACGAGAAAATGTTATATCATCAACCTGATACCAGTCAAGCCACAGCCTGATGGCTGCTGAGAGCTTATGCTGTGTTAATAGGTAGGTTATCTTCCTCCACCAGGCAAAAGGGTTTCTGGAGCTTGCTCATTGGGGAGGGCGCTTTAATACAAAGCAGGCCCTCGGTATCTGTCTCACTGTATCTCACTGTTCATTGAACCCATGGTAGGCAAGGAGACAGCGGGGAAGCTGGGAGAAAACTCGAACAGCCGTAGGAACTGCAGACACGTTTCTCTCTCCAGGCTGGCACAGGAGCCATAGTAGCAGATATAGCATAACATAATCACAACACAACACATCATAACACACACCCCAATACAACACAACACAGCACAGCCTCAAGGGCTTGCCAGGTGGAGCTTAAATATGATCAGACATGTACACTCGTGGCTGATTCATATCAAGGTATAGCAAAACGAATACAGTATTGTAAAGCAAAACAAACTAAAAAATAAAAATCAATTAAAAAAATAAAAAAAAAATAAATATGATTAGAGAACAAAAGTAGCCCATGGCCAAGCAAGTACCTCGTGAGGCACATGGGCAGTGCTTTAAGTGATCTCAGCTGTTATGTAATCACCATTTATAAAACACGGGGCAAGACAGCCTGACCATGCCATCTTAGCCAATCTGCTCTTACAGCACCCTCATGCTGCTGCTGCTGCTAAGTCACTTTAGTTGTGTCTGACTCTGGGCGACCCCATAGACAGTAGCCCACCAGGCTCCCCCGTCCCTGGGATTCTCTAGGCAAGAACACTGGAGAGGGGTGTCATTGCCTTCTCCCAGCACCCTCATAAGGATAGGCTTCCCTCATCTTCTTAGGCTCCATGCCATCTCTCTCTGCAGTGCTGGCATGCCAGTTCCCATTCCCTTGAAAGCCTCCATCATTCCAGAACTCTTCCCCATCAAACATGATCTTTCCTTTGGGCCGTGTAAGCCAGCAGGTAAATTGAAGACATAATTTAAGCTACAGTAATCGTGGGTGCCACTAATCAAAACACATGCTCCTAAATGACTTGTTCACTGGGATTCTCTAGGCAAGAACACTGGAGAGGGGTGTCATTGCCTTCTCCCAGCACCCTCATAAGGATAGGCTTCCCTCATCTTCTTAGGCTCCATGCCATCTCTCTCTGCAGTGCTGGCATGCCAGTTCCCATTCCCTTGAAAGCCTCCATCATTCCAGAACTCTTCCCCATCAAACATGATCTTTCCTTTGGGCCGTGTAAGCCAGCAGGTAAATTGAAGACATAATTTAAGCTACAGTAATCGTGGGTGCCACTAATCAAAACACATGCTCCTAAATGACTTGTTCATCCAAGTGATTCAAATGCAGGAAGCTGGAGGCAAGCTGGAAGGCATGAGGGTTCTGTAGTTCAAGTTGATGACGAAAAAGCACAGGACTCACTCTGTTTAACTAGAAAAGGCTGTTTCAAGAAGCCACAGCTATGGGTCTTGGGGCTTCAGTATTGACAAACTTTACTTCCTGCCTGGCCACAAAATGGCATAATGTACACTGGCTACACCGCCTCCAGCTACTCCTTTCTGACAAAAGCTATCGAAGACTTTGCTATTCAGCTTCTTTTGTCAGAGGTTGACTGTGCCAGGAATCACCTCTGAGCTAGAAATACCCAGTGTGGATACTCCAGCATCAGAACCCAGTGAGATCTTCTGGTTAGGGCTATTAGAGGTAAGAGAGAGGCAGAGGGGTCACAGGAGTGGGGCTAGTCCTTCGAGCTGCCTCAGATCTTGGATGCTTTCCAGCTCTAATCCACAGATACCCTGAGTAAACTCACAGATGTCATCTGGCAGAATAAACTGTTCTCTCTGATCCTCATAAACAAGAGACCCAGCAATCACAGTGGGGAGGAGCAGACGAGGCTGGAACACCAGAATTCCAGGCTTAGGACTTCATACCCAGACTGTCCAGTTCAGCAGCCACATGTGGCCCTGAGCACCTGATACGTGGCTAGTGTGACCAATAAACAAGATTTTTAATCTAAATTTAAAAATTGCTATTTGATTCATTGAAAACAATTCTATTTCAAATAAGTTGTTCAGTTCAGTTCAGTCGCGCAGTCGTGTCCGACTCCCTGCGACACCATGAATCGCAGTACGCCAGGCCTCCCTGTCCATCACCAACTCCCGGAGTTCACTCAGACTCATGTCCATTGAGTCCATGATGCCATCCAGCCATCTCATCCTC
>SJXQ01000602.1:192798-211261 GCA_006408695.1 Aepyceros melampus
AAAAAAATGTAAAAACCTGAGATTGCAGGTCATATAAAAATAGACCACAGGTCATAGTTGGAGCATGGACCAGAGTGGAACTGAGAGATGGACATGTAAGGTAATCCAATAAAAGTCAGCCTCTGATCTTGTGTTGGAACTGGTGAGAGCAAGGAACTTTCTGCTGGAATTAATGACAATAAGGATAAAATAAGTCTATAGCTTCCAAGAGCCACCACACAGACACTGCCAACCAGGAGAGGAAAATGAAGTTGAGAAATGGAGTAAGAGAGGTCTCAAATCTCGGTTACACCATGAGGGTACCTGGATCAAGTCGGACCTTTGAACTGGTTATCTGGACAAAGCTGCTCAATAAGCCAGATTTGGTTTGGTCTCCTTCACTTGCAATAAAAGGATTCCTAGTTAGAGAAGAGGGATCCATGTGTAAGTGTGGCTAAATTCCAGACAGCCCTGAGGAAAGGTCCTTCCTTTCACAGGGCTAATGGCACAGTAGTGGGAGAGACTGTCTTCAGATACATTGTGCGGGTAAAGCAAAGAGAAAAATCGGAGTTAAAGCCAAAGCATCAATCAAGAGACAGAGGAAAGACTAGGAACACAGATGTTTTATCACTCAGCTTTGCAGTAGCTTTGAAAATGTCCATTTTGCTTTAAAAGAGAATAAAATACATGTAAGGTGGGGGTCATTATCAGAGCCAACCTTCCTGTATGTGACGGAACGTGCTGGATAGGTGATGTCCCAGCTCCATGGTCTCCAAAGTGGGAGGGGAGGAGGTAGAAGGGGTGGCCCTGTCAAAAAGCATCCATTAGGGAAAAGATTATATTGGAATTTAGAGTAATCTTAACTAAACTAGTAGTTTAGATGTGGCTTGACTCTGGAACCTTCGCTCAGTCTATACTGAGAATGGTCCCATGCGTCTGGTATCAGTCAAGCCAGGAAACCCAAGAGGAGAGGAGAGAGTTCCACAATATAAAACGGTTAGTCATGGCATCATTGTCTTCTCACCCTCAGTCTTCCAATAAACTATGATACTTCTTTTTTTTCTATTTTTAATTTTTTTAATTGACATATATGTTTAGTTAACATATAACATTGTATTGGTTTTAGGTATACAGCATAATGACATATATATATATATATATATATATATATGTAAATTGAGAAAGGATTACCAAGGCTAGATGTTATCCATCATCAACTCACACAGTTACTTTTTTTTTCTTGTGATGAGAATTTCTACACTCTTAGTCACTTTGTCCAATATGGTAGCCATCACTTGCTTGTAGCTACTGAGCACATGATATGTGGCAGGTGCAAACTGAGCTGTGCTATGACTAAAGAGATACATGGGACTTTGAACACTTAGTATGAAAAATGTGGGATACCTCATTAACATTTTTAATATTGATTGCCTGTCAAAACGATAATATCTGGAGTATATTGGGTTAAATAAAATGCTGTATTAATTTCAAAAAAAAATAAAATAAAATTGATTTGTAACCCCAAAATCAACACTTGAAGGTGCTTTCATGGGCATGCACACAGCAGTGAAAAACAGGAACCACCTGAGGACATGCTCCCATCTGAGGTCAAACTAGGTTAACACTTTGCCTTCTTGTTTCAGCTCTTTACACAACTGTCCTTTTCATGGTATATTTACTGCCACCTCTTTCTGCATTTTTACTGGTTTCTTTTGTTGTTGGTGGTGATTTTCCCATTTAAAATGTGTAGCAATACTGGCTTGTATTCCTAGGAATAAGAAGGCTGTGATGTGCCTTATAGAGAAAATGCAAATACCAGACAAACTTCATTCAGGCAAGAGATACAGCTGCCTATATAGTATAGGCTGTTGGCCTGGAGTTCAACCTTAATAAATCAACAGTATGTATAGGATAAAGGTCCCTTTAAACAAAGACACACAAAACAGGTTATGGTTTTATTGGCTGATGAAAATGTTGGCACCAGAAGTTTGCCAGAACCTATTTCTCATTTGAGCAATGGTTCAACCAGTCTGTGAGATGCAATTGGAATGGTTCAGTGTCTGAGGTGAGTCAACAGAACTAACACAGATAATGAGAATCAACTGAAAATGTAGATGAGTAAGAGCACCTTTCTCACTAACGTTAGTAACAAGAATCTCAGCCTGCTGACTAGAAAGTTACTTGTATCATCTAAAAATAGCTTGCTAAATGCAGAGTGCCAGAGGCATTTTGGGATGAGTTCAGAAAAGATCCCTATAGAGTATACTGCTCTAGACTACAAAGGCATGGTCTTCAAAGAGATCCTAGTGGAATTGTGGCATCAAATACAAAAATCAGGTCATCAACCAGCTCACTTTGTTACATACATATATGTATTTTATGGGTATATTGCATAGAAAAAAGTCTAGAAGGACATTCAACAAAATGTTAATAATATTATCTCTGAGAGCTGTTTTTTTCTTCTGAAAAAATACTGAAAGACATGGAAGAAAACAATAGATATAAAAGTTCAAAAACTCAAAATATACTGTCTCAAGTCTCACTGCCATTGAATGGCTACTGAGCACTTATTAAGTGGCTAGTTCAAATGGAAATGTGCTGTAAAATACACACTGATTTCAAAAACTTAGAAAACAAAGAATGTAAAACATCTCAATAACTTTTGTGATTAATATTTTTATAATGATTACATGTTAAAATGATACATTTTAGATATCTCAGATTTAGTAAAATATTAAAATTAAGTTCACCTGCTTTTTACTTTTAAAATGTGGTTACTAGATAATTTTAAGTTACACATGTGTTCTTTGTCATATTTACATTGGACACTAGGTTTCTAGTGAAACACTGGACTCTCGTAGTCTCTCATTTTTAGGGTAACAGGTCAAAATTATAACAAAACAAAAGGTTGGTATCTGTGGCACAGACTGAGAGTTGCCTCTGTCTCCAGCTAAAGAATTACACTTGCTACAAGGGATGATCAGAAAACTAAATTCTGGTCTGTGAGATGCAACTGGAAGTTTTGTGTATATGTGACTTTTAGGAAGTCTCCTTAAATTGGAGGTGGCTTGCAAGTCTTTTTCTCCCCACAACATCTTACTGCCTAGAATGTGGATTCAATGGCTGATACTCTAGCAGTCATCTTGGTCAGTGAGTTTGAAGGTCACAACTTAAACATGACATGGTGGTGAGTTAGAAAGATTCTGACCTATCTCCAAATTTCTCCTACTTAAGGGAGAAATAATTTTCTATGATGTTAAGCTAGTGTTATTTTGGAATTTTCCATTTTGTGCTCTGATTAAAAACTGACTTTGAGTTACTCTGGACAGATGCTATCAGCAAAGACAGCTTCCTCTGCAGCTCCTGCAAGTCCTTTGAAGTACTCCGGGGCTCCTCTTTCGCCATCCTGAAACCCACTTCAGCCTCTTTAAGGATTAATCCTACCAGGAAGCTCTTCAATGCAGGCCACAGTCAAATCTCTCATGTCACCTGGTCTCTTGTTGTCACTGGAGGAAATGAAAAGTATCTTAAACCATTAGTGGCCTCCACTCAGTTGACCCATCGAGGGCTTCTACTGTTCTCACACACTGATGATGGGCATAGAGATGAAGGGTAACAGGGCAATACCCATCAAAATATCAAATTGTACACACCTTGACCCAAAAATTTATTTTCCAGGAACCTGAAGGAAACAATCCGTTATATCAAAACATGCCAAAAGGATGTGCGATTATCTCTGTTTATAATACATACTTAATAGTAAAACAACAGAAAGAAGTTGTCTACTGATAAGAACTAGGTTGCTGCTGCTGCTGCTGCTGCTGCTAAGTCTCCTTAGTCGTGTCCGACTCTGTGCGACCCCATAGACGGTAGCCCAGTAGGCTCCCCCGTCCCTGGGATTCTCCAGGCAAGAACACTGGAGTGGGTTGCCATTTCTTTCTCCAATGCATGAAAGTGAAAAGTGAAAGTGAAGTCGCTCAGTCCTATCCAACCTTTAGTGACCCCATGGACTGCAGCCTACCAGGCTCCTCCATCCATGGGAGTTTCCAGGCTAAATAATGATAAATTCATACAATGGAGTATTGTATAGCCATTAAGATGATGTTGATATTTATTTAATGAAAATATGTCTATGATGTGAAAAAATTATAAAATACCGATTATTACATATTTTATGTATATGTCCATAATATAAAATACATATATCCACAGTAAAATAAAAGATCTAGACGCACATATAACAAAATGTTAATGGTATGATCTCTGAGAGCTTATGTTTATTTTTTTAGCCTGATAAAATGCTGAAAAGAATACAGAAGAAAGTAAGGCTGAGACACTATTTCGAGTCCCACTGCCTTTTTTTTTTTGCTAGAAAGCCTTCTCAAACATATGACCGTGGCCAATTTCTTTATTTACTACCCACACTAAATAGGTTGGCTCCCAATTACATTGTGCCATAAATTACTATTTACTTGTAAGTCTCATTTCCATAATAAGAGAGGGACAAACTTTGCCACAATTATACTCTGTGGCTCAATGGCCTGGAATTTCCAGGACTGTCCCAATAATAAAAGCTGTTTGTTAAATTATATATCTATTTGTTAAACCCTTTTTAATTTTTTTATAAACAAATACATTATTATTTTATATTTTCCAGAACAACACTGTAAGGCTGGGCTGGACACAGAGATATCTTTTCTATTATTCCTTACAACTTATCTCCTGACCTATAGCACAAATGCTAAAAGATTCTATCACAGTGTACAAAATAAACTGAGAGATGTTCATATTTATTTACCATATTCAACATCCCACATGGTAATTATATGAGATGGGAAGTGATGATGGTGGTTTAATCGGTCAGTCATGTGGAATCTTGGGACCCCATGAACTGTAGCCTGCCAGGCTTCTCTGTCCATGGGATTGCCCAGGCAAAAATACTGGAGTTCCTCTCCAGGGATCTTCCTAACCTAGGGACTCAGTTCCCCTAATCTCAAATCTGCAACGGGCAGGAACAAGCCCAGCTCCAAGCCCAGCTCCAAGCCCAGCTCCCGTCACTGGTTCCCAGGGCCTTGGAAACCTAGGGGCCATCCGGACCGGTTTGGGAAGTTCAATGTGGATAGCGTGGGTAGATAAGCCATTGGCCATAGCTGTAAAATGCAATCAGCTGGCCATCAATCCCCAGCCCCCCTAGTCACTCACTCCTCGGAGGGTCCTCCTCAAGCAAAGACAGGTCTCAGGAGGAGGGAAGGGGGCAACCCCTTAATCCGACGCAGCACATAGTTCCCCGCCTTCTGCCTTCTCCAGGCCTTCCGGGCTGAGCCAGGAAAATACAAGCCAACCCGTCCTTTCCCTCCACGGCCCACCCGCTAAAAGCCCCCTCTCTTCCGCGCCCACCCCTCCCGGGACAAACGGAAACCCTGAACGTTCCAGCCGGGATGGAGAGAAGTCGCACCGAGTACCCCGTCATTAATTTGGGGAGGAGAATCCACCTTTGGTACATCCTGCAGTGACGGGGCAGGGAGACCCCGTAGGCATGAGGGCATCCGTTTTTTTGATGATTCCTGAAGAGGAGGTGTGGAGACTTCCCAACCAGGTTTCCCAAGAAAGGGAGGGGTCTTCGGGGTGGGATGGGGTGGCAACCCTTTACCGAAAGCAGTAGCAGGTGTAGGAGTGTGTGTGTGTGTTGTGTGTGTCGCAGGGGCTGGGGAGGGATGAGATCTCCCTTAGTAGGAGGTGGGTGTATGTGTGTGTCTAGCAGCGGCCGAGAAGGATGGGACTCCCCTTTCAGTCCACCGCCCCCGCGCTCCTCCATTTGTCCAGCCCGGCCCAGGAGTCTAGCCAGCCGGGGCCCTCGGTCCCCCACGCCCGAGTTCTCACCTGGTCCCCGGGGCGGCGGTGCAGAGGAGCAAAGGAGATGTGACGGAGCCGCGGGGTCTGCGCGAGAGCCCCCGCCCTCGCCTGCGCCCCAGCCAGCTACCCACCTCCGCCGCGTGGCCCCGCCCCGCTCTTCCCCTTCCTTTCCCGGCCCTCCCCTTCGCTCGGCTCCAGCCTCCCGCCGCTCTCCCGGGGCTGCCTCCTTCAGTATTTTGGAGCTTCCGGGAGAAACCCGAGCCAGAAGCACGTGAGGAAACTAAGGCTCAGAGAGAGTTGCCGTTCCTACACTCTTGGCTTGTGGTGAAGGTGCCCCGGCCATCTCTGAGATAGGTGAACTGGCAGGTATGAATGGGTTTTCACAGGGTCTTAGGGCTTCTGCCTAAATCCCTGAGCTACCTCTTCTGGAAGCATCTCTGGAGCTCAGGACAGACAAGTGATGAGCCGGTTCCTTTACTGGAAGGTTTTCACCACTACTTCTCAAATGCAAACATCATGAGCCATGAGATCCTTAAAAACTGTTAGATTAGTATCTCCATTTTATACATAAAAACGTCTAATCCAGAACCAGGATGCATGTTCCCTGACCTGAAATCCAGCCCTATAGCAGAGTTTTTCAAGCGACAGCGCCATTGACATTTTGGGCAGAAAAGTTCTGTGTTGAGGGGACTGTCCTATGCACTGTAGGATGTTTAGCAGCATAGCTGACCTCCAACCACTAGATGTCAGTAGTACTTTCCTTCCCTGCAAACAACCAACAATGTCACCAAACATCAGCAAATGTTCCCTGCACAGTTGTCTAGGTTGAGAACAACTGCCATAGAACATTTTGGCGAAGACAGTGAACCAGCGCCCAACAATGCTAGACTCTGGTCCCAAGTCAGACTCTTACTATGTGACCATGGAAGAGTTACCTGAGACCAAGGATAGACTTGAGAAGCTGGTCCAACAACTGGCATAGAACATATTGGTGAAGACAGTGAACCGGGGCCCAACAATGCTAGACTCTGGTCTATGTGAGACTAAGTCAGACTCTTACTATGTGACCATGGAAGAGCTACCTCTCTGAGACCACTTCATCTGTAAAATGGAGAGAAGGATAGACTTGAGAAATTGGTCCACTACTGCACAGTTCTCAGGTTCCGTCCATCCAGGGACATGTATTGATCTACTTTCATCTGTGACTTGGGTCAATAGCCACCTGGAAAATAGCTCTTTAAGAAAGAGAAAAGCAACCACAGGGTTGTAGTGAGGACTGGTGCAATAATGGCTGTAAAGAACTTAGCACCTGTCAGGAACATGGGAGGAGCCCAGAAATATTTAATGTATTGTGATTTTTTTAACCTATGTTTTTTCAAGGTTATTTGATTTCTTTTTTTCTTTTTTCTTTTTTTAATTGCAGTATAGTTAGCATATAACATATGACATATAAGTATTAGTTTCAGGTGTATGACAATGATTCAATATTTGTTTATATTGCAAAATAATCATCACAATAAGCATAGTTAACATCTGTCACCATATCAGTGACAGAATTTTTTTCTTGTGATGAGAACTTTAAAGATTTACTCTATTCACAACTTCAAATAGGTGATACAGTTTTTACTTCTTTCACTGATTTTGCCCATCCATCAAAGATGTATTAGTTCTACCAACTAATATTTCTAGAAATAATGAGGCTAGTGGGTTGAGAAATAAGCCTAGGGTATATAATAATAATAAGCTAAAGGATCCTGCTCTAACTCCTAACTCTGCAAGAGCCAAGAAAGGGAGAAGCTAGTGGTGAAGACAGGAGGACCAACAGATGTGTCCCTAAATTTTTACGTTTCAGGCGGTTCTGTCTGGTTTCATGCCTTTTGTTCAGCTGAGGTGTGATGGTTGCCCCACCCAGGAAATGGTTATTTTTTTTATTATTATTTTGGAGGGGTTTTTCCTTTAGAACATAACTGAACCCCTCCTTCCTTGGTGGGTGTTGCTTTGGAAAGCTAAAGGCGAGCCTCCATTGGAAATTTTGTTCAAGGATGCCATCTAGGGGTGACTCTGTGAATCTTCTAATTCCTTCCATTCCCATTTTTGCCCAGACAGACAGATTTTGCTTTTCCTTGTGTGTTGGCTGACTCCTGTACAACACTATATATTCCCTGACGGTGGGAATCTTAGCATCTATTTGCAACACAAGGACTTGGCTCTTGCTGTGTTATGGGTCAATAAAATAAATCCATGTGCAGCTTCTTCTACACCTTTCCACAGTTACTTACCCTGGCTAAGAACTATTTTCAGCCTCAGTAAAGATCTGCCAGAAGCACTGAATTAGAAATATATGAAAAATTCCGGCAATAGTTTGAGACTCTAAACTGTTAACAAAGATGAAGATAACCTAGAACCGAGCTGACCTCTTCTCCCATATTGCCAGATTTAGTGAATAAAAATATAGGACACCCAGTTCAGTTTGAATTTCAGGTGAGCAACAGATAACTTTTTCATATGAGTATATATGGGCATCCTGTATTTTATCTGGCAACCCTATATGCTTGAAGTTAAGGGATTGAGGCCTGCATCCTCACTTGGAAATTATTGAACAGCACATTAAGTAGGCAAACAATTCTGGTGCTAGTGAGGTAGTCTGGGTTAGAGGAGAGGTGATGGGATTTTAATTCTCTTTGGCAGATATTTTATTTATTTTCTATCTTTCTTCAGACTATATGTGGGCTTCCCTGGTGGCTCAGAGGATAAAGCATCTGCCTGGAATGCAGGAGACCCGGGTTCGATCCCTGGGTTGGGAAGATGCCCTGGAGAAGGAAATAGCAACCCACTCCAGTACTCTTGCCTGGAGAATCTCATGGAGGGAGGAGCCTGGTAGGCTACAGTCCATGGGGTCGCAAAGAGTCGGACATGACTGAACGACTTCACTCACTCACTCACTCACTGAGACTATATGTAAGCTTTTGGTTAAAACCATGGAGCAGATACCATAATCAAGTTCCAACTTTGCCATTGACCTACCTGAGTGGCTATGCAAATTACTTAACCTCCCTGTTTCTCAGTTTCCTCAGTTATAAAGCAGGATAATTGTATTTATCTTCTCAAATTGTTGAGAAGATTTGGAAACATGATGCTCATTAAGTGCTTACCACAGTGCCAGCAGCTGATATATATCAAGAAATGAAAGCTATGATTATTACTTTGATGTTTTTGTATACACATAGACTTAAAGCCTTAAAGCACACAAAATTTAAGGTGTGCTTAAAATTTAAATTTAAAATTTAAAGCGCACACACACACAAGGTCATGGGGTTCATAGGTGCCCTACCAGGCCCTTTCTAAAGCACTTTACTTTGTTGGATTACAGCTGCTGTTTTTTTTTTTTTTTTGAGACATGGAGTTTCATATCCTTTTATAGGAGACTTAGTAATAAGTCTCTACACACCCACAAGGTCATGGGGTTCATGGGTGCCCTACCAGGCCCTTTCTAAAGCACTTTACTTTGTTGGATTACAGCTGCTGGAATTTTTTTTTTTTTTGGTGAGACATGGAGTTTCATATCCTTTTATAGGAGACTTAGTAATAACTCATTTCTGTCTAAAGTCTGAAACCCTGTCAGTGGCTCATTTATTCTAAACACTATTTGAAGCTGTTATGTATACTTTGGAGAAGGCAATGGCATCTCACTCCAGTACTCTTGCCTGGAAAATCCAATGTATACTTTATGGTAGAGAATGCAAGTGTAAGGAATGAGGAGCCTCAAGGTTATAAACTCTCAAGGTTATTTTCTAAGTATGGAAAGCCAAACTTTGAGGAAGAAGTAAGAAGAAGGAGAAGTAGAAGTACTTGGTACTATATAATGCTCATCGTAAGATCTAGAAATGTTTGTGCTCTGGGCAGGCACTTTATGGAAAGAACACTGAACTCTGGAGTCATAAGGACAGGGTTCAAATTGTGTCAGCACTACTTGCAAGTCCTGGCAACTTGGATAAGTTATATATCTTTCTCAGTGTTTGTTTCATCAATGATAAAATGGTAACATCATGGAGTTTGGGGGGGAATTGAATGAAAAAACATATATAGAAGCATGTCTCCCAAAAGAGCTCAGTAAATCGAATTTGGGAGAAGGCAATGGCACCCCACTCCAGTACTCTTGCCTAGAAAATCCCGTGGATGGAGAAGCCTGGTAGGCTGCAGTCCATGGGATTGCTGAGGATCGGACATGACTGACCGACTTCACTTTCACTTTTCACTTTCATGCATTGGAGAAGGAAATGGTGACCCACTCCAGTGTTCTTGCCTGGAGAATCCCAGGGACGGGGGAGCCTGGTGGGCTGCCATCTATGGGGTCGCACAGAGTCGGACACAACTGAAGTGACTTAGCAGCAGCAGCAAATAGAATTTGATTTTAAAAGAATTTTGATGGACATCTAGGTTGTTTCCATGTCCTGGCTATTGTAAACAGTGCTGCAGTGAACATTGGGGTACATGTGTCTCTTTCAATTCTGGTTTCCTCGGTGTGTATGCCCAGCAGTGGGATTGCTGGGTCATATGGCAGTTCTATTTGCAATTTTTTAAGGAATCTCCACACTGTTTTCCATAGTGGCTGTATTAGTTTGCATTCCCACCAACAGTGTAAGAGGGTTCCCTTTTCTCCACACCCTTTACATGTTTATTCAGAGGCATTTTCTAGCTTTTTTTCTTTTTCTAGAGGTGAAAAGATGGCTCTTTTCAAAGATATACTCTCAAACATATTAAGACATATGTGCTGAAGAGCCAGAGTTTGTAAATAGTTAAAGATTTGATAGATTGGGTTCTGTGACTGAGATGATACTATTATAACTCTTGAATCAACTAAAATTTTCAAGAGGTTTAAATTAAGGCTCTGGTGTCTTTCAGTGTTGACAGAATTTTGTAAAACAACCTGAACCTGCATATTTCAAGAAGAAATATAATGCAGGATTCTGTAGTTGACTGTATATATTTGCCAAGGTTGTCAGGGTCTTGAACAACAACAACGTTTCCTCTCATATTCTATTTTTTACCAAATTAAATCAGATACCCCAATTACATACCAATTGCTCTAAACCCTCTATATTAAAAGTTATTCCCACAAATAAAAAAATAAATAAATAAAAGAATTTTGAAAGTGACCACTTAACATGTGGTTTGAATGTCTGTGTGCTGTGCTTAGTTGTTCAGTTGTATCTGACTCTTTTCAACCAGGGACTGTAGCCCACCAGGCTCCTCTGTCCATGGGGATTCTCCAGGCAAGAATACTGAAGTGGGTTTCCATGCCCTCCTCCAGGGGATCTTCCCAATCCAGAGATTGAATGGCGTAGTACTTAATCATATCTTTCGTGTGTGAGCATATATGTGCATGTGTTTCTGTGTTTATCATGAGAATGATATTTAGCCACATTTACAGACTGCCTACTGTGTTGAGTGTTTCAGTTGTATCTGACTCTTTTCAACCAGGGACTGTAGCCCACCAGGCTCCTCTGTCCATGGGGATTCTCCAGGCAAGAATACTGAAGTGGGTTTCCATGCCCTCCTCCAGGGGATCTTCCCAATCCAGAGATTGAATGGCGTAGTACTTAATCATATCTTTCGTGTGTGAGCATATATGTGCATGTGTTTCTGTGTTTATCATGAGAATGATATTTAGCCACATTTACAGACTGCCTACTGTGTTGAGTGACCAAATTGTCCCAGTCTGCCCATGACTAAGGGAGTTCCCAAGAAACTGGGACAAGTTGGTCATTCTTCTACTATGTGCAAATTGCTTTACAGGCATTATCTCATTAAACTCTCAAACCCACCTGTGAGGTAGGTTGTCATATTTTTGGCATTTTACATTATAAAGGAATCTTGGAGAGATCAAGCAGTTTACTCAAGCCACATAGCTAATTAATGGGAAGGGCAGAATCTGAACCCAGACCTGTATGACTCTAGGACCCAGGAATTTAACCATCACTCTGTGCATTGGGCTTCCCTTGTGGCTCAGCTGGTAAAGAATCCCCCTGGAATGTGGGAGACCTGGGTTTGATCCCTGGGTTAGGAAGATCCCCTGGAGAAGGGAACAGCTACCCACTCTAGTATTCTGGCCTGGAGAATTCCATGGACTGTGTAGTCCATGCGGTTGCAGAATCGGACACAATTGAGCAACTTTCAGTTTTCTGTGTGCTTTTAGACTCCTCCAAAGGCACAGCCTCTAATTGCCTCTCACCACCTGGATCATTGCTTAAACACCTTCCCACCTTCCTTTATGTCACAAAACTTCCTGCTGTCCAGATGGCCTCCAGCAAAGGGAGAGACCTGGACACAGAGCTGACTCAAGCCCAGTCTTGTATCTGGGCACAGCAGAGGCGCCTCCTTCCCTAGCAACAGACCCGAAGCCTTGTGACTGGCTCCAGGACCTGGATACAAGCTCCTCCAGTGTTAAAATAACCTGAGAGGAGGAGAAAAGAATTCAGGCCCCAGAGGGATAGTTTGGTGAGTTGCTTCCTCCCTCTTCTCTGTGTTAGTGTGTAACTCTGCTTCAGATTTTCCTCTACTGTGAACTCAATGTGTTCCTGGAAAAGTTCCAAGAGAAGGGCCACTCAGTGGAAGGGAAGTACGGGCTTTGCAGGAAGCCACAGCACAGAGCCAGCAGAACCCCAAGGCTGCTGTTTCAGTCTCGAGCTTTCCTTTCTCTCCTCTTCTACCAAGATACTGCTCAGTGGGCTGAAGTCTATGACCTCAGAGAGGCAGCCCTGTGGACAGAGCTTTCAGAACATCTGTAAAGTTCCATGATCTGTGACATCCCCATTATGCTATAAGGAAGTGTGAATCTCAGAGCCACTGATAGAAGAGGAAGAAACTGAGAGAACTCGTTGTTCTTTTTTTAAATAGGTCCAATTAGAATGGACAACATGAATGACACGGATTGCTCATCTCAGAAGGTAGGCGTGAATTTTAAAGTGTGTTTCTTTTTTCGTTCAGTTCAGTTCGGTCGCTCAGTTGTGTCCGACTCTGCAATTCCATGGACTGCAGCACGGCAGGCTTCCCTGCCCATCAACTCCTGGAGTTGACTCATACTCATGACTGTCACGTCGGTGATGCCATCTAACCACCTCATCCTCTGTCGTCCCCTTCTTCTCCCACCTTCAATCTTTCCCAGCATCCGAGTCTTTTCAAATGAGTCAGTTTTTTGCATCAGGTGGCCAAAGTATTGGAATTTCAGCCTCAACATCAGTCCTTCCAATGAATATTCAGGGCTGATTTCCTTGAGAATGGACTGGTTAGATCTCCTTGCAATCCAGGGGGATCTCAAGAGTCTTCTGCAACACCACAGTTCAAAAGCATCAATTCTTCAGCGCCCAGCTTTCCTTATACCTGTAGTATTTTCAGCATGTGGGGAATTTGAAAGTGGTAGGAAGGAGGCATTTCAATCACAAACCAATAGCCATGTTAGATCTTGACCAAGCATGTGCATGCCTGCATGCTCCATCCCTTCAGTCATGTCTGACTCTTTTCAACCCTCTGGACTGTCCCCACAAGGCTCCCCTGTCCATGGGATTCTCTAAGTGAATATACTGGAATGGGTTGCCTTGTCCTCCTCCGGGGATATTCCCAACCCAGGGATTGGACCCATGTCTCCTGCATCTCCTGCATTGCAGGCAGATTCTTTACCCACTGAGCTGCCTGGGAAGCCCTTGACCAAGCATGTATATTAATTTTTTGTTGTTGTGTCCTTGAATTATGCTTTGTGATGCATTAGGCTTTCGGACATCTTCAGGTTTTGTTGAGGAAATTTCAGGAATAGACATCTTTCTTTCCCTTCCTTTCCAAGGCTATTAGACCATATATTCCATCCAACAGCTCCCAACACTTGATGTACGTAAGAATATACTGGGGAGTCTCTTGAAAGTATGGAGATTTGGCCTCACTCCCAAAGATTCTGATTGAGAGGGTCTGAAGTAGAGCCCTGCAATCTGTATTTTTAGCTAAGATCTAGTGATTCTGCTATTCAGTCCTCAAGTGAGCATTTGGGAACTGTTTCCATGCAAGACTTGCAAACATCATGTACAGTTAGAAATAAGACACCTGAAAGGGACAGTTCTACCCAATCTAAGTGGCAGAATCCTGGTGGAAAAGCTAAGATCCATTAAGCTGCCATATATTGACATATCCAGAGGAGCATTTTAAGTCAAAATTTTGTAAAATTAAAGTGGATTTGTTGAGGGGGGAAAGAGTGAATTTGTTGACAATTACTGAGCCTACCCCTGAAGTGGAAACACTCTGCTATTTACCAGAGAGAACACTTAAGCATTAATATTTTTTTTGAGTGAACTACTGGAGTTGGTGATGGACTAGGAGGCCTGGCATGCTGCAGTCCATGGGGTTGCAAAGAGTCGGACACGGCTGAGCAACTGAACTGAACTGAAAGTAGAGAACCAATGAAGATTTGTCATATGACTCAGGGAACTCAAACCTGGGCTCTGTAATAACCTAGAGGGGTGGGGTAGGGAGGAAGGTGGGAGGGAGTTTCAAGAGGGAGGGGGCATGTGTATACTTATGACTGATTCATGTTGATGTTTGGCAGAAACCAACATAATACTGCAAAGCAATTGTCCTTCAATTAAAATAAATAAATCTAAATAAAGAATATTTTCCATGATTTTTGCTATATAAACTTATAATGCCTTTATTGTTAAATTATTATATAAAATTGCCTTTGATTGTAACCGAACACCTCTTTAACGTCATTAAATTGGTGTCATAGGTGGCACTAGAGGGAAAGAACCTGCCTGCCAATGCAGGAGACATAAGAGTCTGTGGTTTGATCCATGGGTCAGGAAGATCCTCTGGAGAAGGGAATGACAGCCCACTTCAGTATTCTGGCCTGAAGAATCCCATAGACAGAGGAGTCTGGCAGGCTATGGTTCATATGGTCGCAAAGAGTCAGACATGACTGAAGTGACTTCGCATGCAATGTTATTAAATAGTTTGTGTGAGATGAAAATATATCCTGCCATATTAATAATTCCTGGCCTCGAAACATGAATGAAGGCCTTCAAAACTGGGATCCAGGGGATGCTGTCACCCATTACAGTGACTGCTGGGGAGCTGGGAGAATGCAAGAAGCAAGATGAACAAGGAAACAGGATTAGCCCAATAGTTGAGGTGCATAGGAAAGGAATGAGTTCAGTGAGACCAGAGGCTTGCATCTTCCCATACATAGAATGCTAAATTCCTTAATTTGATACCTGATCTTTAATGTTCAGACTGCCTGATCCCTTGGTTGCAAACTTGCATATAGCCTGACTTCCCCTCCTGCTTCCTTGGAGCAGTTTTCTCAGAATACTGAGATACTGTCTCCTGAGCTCAGAGTCCTAAACATTCCCATCAAATAAAGTTAACTCTCTACTTTCAGGTTGTGACTATATGTTTTAGTCGGCATATATTTCATTGTATTTTGTTTTGTTTCTTTCTATCATATAAACTCAACTGAGGTAGGCATTCTCTTTCTTTTATTTTTGCCTTTAATATTCAAGGTCTCAAAATGAGGGCTTCCGCTTCAGGCATTTCACCTGCATTTCTATCAGGAATAAAAAGGAACTCAAAACACATGTCTAAAGGCATATTAGTATTTTTTATGTGGCTTATTATTTTTTTAATTGAGGTAAAATCAGCACAATTTAATCACTTTAAAGTGTACAATCCAGTGGCATTTAGTACATACACAATTGCACAGCCCTCATCTCTAGGCCCATACATATTTCCATCACCACAAAAGGAAACCCCACATGCATTAAGCAATCTCTCCTAGCACTTGGAGAACACCAATCTGCTTTCTGCCTTTATGGGTTTACCTAATCATTCCTTTCATAGATAGGGAAACATATGTCTTGTGACATTTTTTATCTGTTTTTTTAAATTTAGCATCATGTTTTTGAGGTTGATCCATATTGTAGCATGTGTGTTAGCTGCTCAGTCATGTCTGACTCTTTGTGACTAATAGGGCCTACTTGGGTGCTCATGGTTGAAATGGCTCATTATGTTGATCTCGCAAGTAAAGAATAAAATCACAGTGACCCTTGAGACTGACCAAATTGCCCAAACAACAAATTCTGTTTTCCCTCTGGCACCTACCTTCTCAAGGCTACAAGACCACCGGATTCTAGATCTCTGGCTATGTGACTGCAGGACTCAGCTATAGGCTAAAAGTTAACCATCCCTTCAGAGAACTTTTCATTGGCCATTGATTGGGTATAAAAAAGAACTCATCAAAAAGGGAGGATGCCACTTCTCCTTAAGGGCCAGTCACCCTCTTGTTTCCCTCTAATAAATTTCCCTTTTCTTTGCCTGACCGCCTGGCTTGCTTCTTTTCTCTGCACTTGCCTTACAGTGACCCCATGGACTGTAGCCCACTAGATCCCTCTGTTCATGGAATTCTCTAGGCAAGAATACTGGAGTGAGTAGTCATTCCATTCTCCAGGGGATCTTCCCAATCCAGGGACTGAACTGGGGTCCCCGGCATTGCAGACGGATTCTTTAGCATCTGAGCCACCATAGAAGCCCATTGTAGCATGTATCAATAGTTAATTCCTTTTTATAGCTAAGTTAAGTTCAAGCACAGATATACTGATTTGTTCCTGCCTTGTAGTTGATGCAAATTTGCATTATTTCCACTTTTTGACTATTGAGACTAGTGCTGCTATGAATATTTTTGTATAAGTATATGTTGGGATGTCTGTTTTCAACATTAAGTGCTACATATTTAGTAGAATTTCTGGCTTACAGGAGAACTCAATGTTTAACTTCTTGAGGACCTGCCAACTATTTTCCACTGAGCCCGTAATTTTACATACTCACAATCAATGAATGTAATTTTGAATGTTTCTACATCCTACCCAATGCCTGTTTCTTTCTTTCTTTCTTTCTTTTTTCTTTTTTAATAGCCACTAGATTGGTAGAAAGTGGTATTTTATCTTGGTTTTGATTTCTGTTATCTGGGGCGGCACTATAATAATAAGGGGAACCTGGAAGTTAACACAGGAGAAGAATGGGCTGGGTGAGAGGACAAACAGGAGAACAAAAAAGGAAAGAAAAGCAAAGCAGAGACCTCCTCGTGCTGGGGTCTAGCAGGATCCGTGCAGGGAGGCCTTGGCTGAGCTGTGGGGCCGGCTGCCCTCAGGAGAACTGCATTCACCGGGTGGGAGAGGGACCCGATCGGTGACCGCCGCCGCCCGACTGCGGACCTCAAAGGGGGACCAGGGTGGGGCCTTACAGCCGCCAGGAACAGAGCGGAGCGGAGGGAGGGGCGAGAGGCGCGGGCTTCCTCTAGGGATCCCGTGGCCTCAGAGCTGCGCTAACGAGCCTTCCCTGCTGGGCACCCAAAGGTCCGGTGGCGGGCTGTCGAACCCGCGTCCGGAAGCCGCACGGCCGAGCTGGCGGGCTGGCGGACCGACACGCTGAGCCGCCGGCCAGCCAGGTGGCGGTACTCACTTAGTAAGGCGGGGTTGCTGAATCTCCAAGCCTCGTTGTAGGCCGTGTACTGGGGGTGGCTGTACGGGTTGCCGGAGAACTCGCTCCCTGGGGAGGGCGGGGAAGTGGGGATCAGACGCGCGCAAGGCCAGGGCGGACCCGACGTGCCCGGCCAGGGGCCTCCCCCGGGTCCGAGGTGCAGACGCTTCGCCAGGCAGACGGGCGGAGACAGAACAATCCACCTGGTCCGCAGGGGGAGAGCCCGTGGTGGTGGTGGTGGTGGTGGTGGTGGGGTGTGTGTGTCTGCAGAAGCACCGACGCGCCTCCCACAGCGCCGCGGAGGTAGTTTCGGGGCGCTCCCGCGGAAGCACTCCGAGTCACCCAGGAAGGGCTTGTTCTGAGTCCAGGGGCACCTACGCCCTGCGTTGGGGACCAAAGCCTTTTTAGTAGAGACTCTGGTTCTAGGAGCCACAGCCCCACAGGGTGGAAGCGGGGGAGGATAGCGAAGACAGGCTCTCGGGACACTTTGTCCCAGAAAGTCCTTGGAATGGCATCTCAGCACGGTGCCAATGCGAGGGGTGGGGGCTCTGCTGGGAAACACTCCTCTCCCACCTTTCCCTCTAGAGATTTGATACGTGGGCCACGCATCGGGGGAAGGAGGCGGCAGGAGGAGGCAGGTGGACTGCCCGCGGGTTCACAAGCGGTGAACGGAGGGCCCCGTGGGCTGGGAGCCGTCGGAAGCTCCTTCCCTCCCTCCGCGCGAGAAAGGCCAGGCCCCCGGGTTTCCCCCTCGCCCTTTCTCCTGTGTGATGACCCCAGACTGTTTACAGTGATCCCTAACCGCGGGTTAAGTAGAGGAGAAGGGGCCCCTCTCGGAGAGGGAGCTGGGGTGGGGGTGGGGGATGCAGCCACTGGAAAGCCTGTTTATTGACGAGGAGGGAAAGCATGCGTGCAGCAGGATAATGAGCTTCTGAGCTCAACTGTGACCAAGAGGAACTGAGCTATCTCCTTCCCCATCGCTAATGAAACAAGTGTAATTTCCTCATCAGCACTAGATTCTGTTTAACGACTCCCCCCTTGCCACCCTGAGCTTTCTGCGGTTCCCCTCACCCCCATCTCCTTGCAGACTACCACCCCCCCCCCCCCCCCCCCCCCC
>SJXQ01000602.1:211663-228048 GCA_006408695.1 Aepyceros melampus
CAAGGGTTGTCCCTGAAAGGCCCATCCAGGAATGAGGCCAGTCACCCTATTCTATCCACCCCCGCCCCCTTCCATGAGAGCTGAGCTTCAGGGAATGGGCACACAGAGAGTGCCCAGCAGGACAGGATGCAGGGCCAGTGACTCTCATCCTCTTTAAGACAAGAGTTTTTTGGTGTTGATGTGAATAGGAACTCAACTCTCTGGCTTCAAGCCCAGCTCCCAATCTGGGGTGAGGGGTTGGGGAGAACACAGCCTCCAGGTGTAGTTACCAGATCCTGCATAGGGCCCCTTTCTCTCTGATCCACACAGCCCAAACCCAGCTCCTCTCAGAGGGGGACAGGTCAGAGCCCCCAGGAGCACTGAAAGCCCAGGGCTCCTCTGAGATGTGGGGGTGTTCTAGGTTGTCTCTCTGAAGCCAGCCTCTCTGGTTCCTGCCACAGCCTGTCTTCTGTTCTTCTCTCCTTAGGGACTGACTCCCTTCTCTCCCTGGGGTGAGGTAGGCTCCTGGTCTTCCCAGTGGGTTGGTGTGGATCAGGGTGGCTTTGTCTGAGTGACTGACATGCCCCTGGAAATGGTTCTTGGCTCCAAGTTTCCATGGAAACCAGGGCAGGCTCTTCCGAGCAGTGTCAGCTGGCTGGGGGTGGGTTAGGGCACTGAGGGTGGAGCTGAGGCCCAGTGCTCCCCGGGCACAGGCTGGGGTGGGTGGGCACTGCAAAGGGGCCAGGACATACAGGAGAGTGCACACAGGGGGTACTTCTGCAGGCCTCCTCTGTGGAGTGCTCAAGAGGGAAGGTGAGGGACCCCCCTGTGGCCTCTAGGGAGACAGAGGGCTAGAACAGCAGTAGTTTGTGGGAGAGGAGATATTGGGTCTCCCCCCCAACCCCTAGTCTCAGACTACAGACCATGCAGCAGTTCACCCACAGTTCAGCTACCCCCACCTAAATCAGGCAGCTGCAGCTGGGTCACATACCAGGCACCATTCCTGCTAGGGTGGAGGTGGGGTAGCTTCCCTGGCCAGTGGGGGGCACGTGAGGGGGGTAACCAGGCAGAGTGGTCTCGCCATGTCACGACCTGGAAAAACACAAAGGGGGAAGGGGTGAGGCCTGGAAGAGAGGGGCCTGCCTCTGCTCACACCAGGGTACTCTGTGGAAAAGAAGTATTGAGTGCAGACACGTGGGGGCAGAGCTGAATGAGAAGGTCCAGCTGAGCCCTTATGTGTATCCAGCTTGTCACCTGAATGTCCCATGATCAGTTGTGTGTGCACCTCTGCTCAGTGTAGCTCTTTGTGTGTCTCTGTGCATGTGTGTTGGAGAAGGCAATAGCAACCCACTCCAGTACTCTTGCCTGGAGAATCTCAGGGACGGGGGAGCCTGGTGGGCTGCTGTCTATGGGGTCGCACTGAGTTGGACGTGACTGAAGCGACTTAGCAGCAGCAGCAGCAGCAGCAGCAGCAGCAGTGTATGTATGTGTGTTTGCCTTTGCTTGTGTCTCTTTCTAGCCCAAGCCCAGTTGGAGAAGGGAGGGAGATGACCTGGCTTTACTCCTCCTTCCCAGTGAGATACTCAGTTGTATCTCTCCAGTAGAAAAAACAACCTCTATCATCTTGCTCAGCTCTTCCCTCTCTGGTGCACATGGTTATTCCCTGTCCTCTCCAAGTGAAGCTACAGGTGCTGGGCCTGGCAGGTGTGAAGAGCAGGGGCTGGCCAGTGGGCTATTTTCCTGTTAGTGTTTATGAATTTTAAGTGATAGAAAACCATCTCCGAAGCAAATCAGGAGCTTTGAGCCAGCAGTACAAGTAGATTAGACCAAGTTTCAATGAGCAAAGTTGCTCTGCCCACTAGCTGCTGGACTTCTGTCCCTGGAGGTGTCTGTTGCTAAGAGTCTGGAGAGTGGGAGGAAGGGCTTTCCTACTGTCCTGGAGTGAAGGCGAAGCATGCCAGTTTGAGGGAGATAGCCATGGTCCACAGACATCTCTGGAACACAGCTGTCCCTGAATGGCTTTCCTTCCTTGCAGACCCCCTCCACTGCCATGAAGCAGCCACTGCCTCCTTTGCAATTTAGCATGCTCCAGTCTCTACAATAATTTGCCCTCTCCCATGCCCTAGAGACTCATTCATCCTCCCCAGGGTCCCAGTCCCATCTCTCTATTCCCCTTAGTCTCCTCTTCAGCCAGTGCCACTCTCCCACTCCAGTGCCTCTGTCCAACCCTGGGAAGAGGTGTGGCTGGAAGAAGTCACAGAACTATGCATCTCTAGTCCACTTTCTTCTCATTGATAGCGCTAGACCTCATCCTCCTGATGGCTATTCCAAAGCGCTTCTCTCTCTCTCCTTGACACTCTCTCCTTAAAGTTGACCTTACCCCCAACTTCCCTGAAATGGGTGAGTTTCCTCACTGGTAGCTTAACACATCTGAGTGATTCATCCTTCCCTAAATAGACAAAGACACAGGTCAGGCCTTTGCATTCCCAGCTGCCTGTGAACCTTTTCAATAGCTGTCCCACTGTCACCTCAAACCTGACAGGAATAAAAGTGATCATCTTCCCCACAGTCAGTTCTACTGACCCACTTGAAGACCATCAGACCAAAACCTCTGGAGTTGTTCTTGACATAGCTCCCACCCCCTCACCACATGAAGTCAGTCACTAAGTGCTGTCAGTTTTCCTTAGCAATGTCTATTACATCCATCCTGTTTCCATTCCCTCCATTTGTGTTCCCTGCCTCCACATTCTTCTTCAGTCTGTCCCATGTGTGGCTGCTTGGTTAGCCCTCATGAAACATTGCTTTCATCACATCACTTCCCTTGCAAAACCACTGCAGATTCTCTGTAGTCTATAGTCTGAGCATCTCTCTGGCAGTCTAAAGTCTACCAGGCTTTCAAAGCCTCTCTGGTACTCTTCCCACTCAGCTCTCTCAGCTCTGATTCTCACCCCTCCTGGTTTAGTTTGACTGCTGTCACTGGCTTGGATGCTGTGAAATCTCTGCTTTTGCCATGTTATTTTCTTCTTACTATCATTTCCCTCTCCTTCCAGCTCAAGCCTTAAAATCCCTACTTTTCTACCTATCAGAGAAGTTTCTCTCTTCTGAACTTTTCTATAATTTTGTCCTCCATGGTTTACCAGTCACTATAGTTCACGAAGCATCAGCCCTATTGTTTGCTTCCTCAAACAGATCATAATGAAACCAAGGGCAGGCCCTGTCTTCTGCTCTATCTTGCAGTTGAAAATATGGTAGATGCTCAATAAAAATGTACTGATTAATTCTCTACCAGTCTATTGGATTTAATAGACTTAATTAATGGACTTAATTTCAGGTGGGTTATGTTGTTTTCTGTTTCATATACATTGGTGTCCTTTGGAGAGGAAAAGCTGAGCAAAATGTAAATTTTAAATCTGCTTTTTCTGTACAAATAGTTTGAATAATGGATTTGAATTTTTATAAGATGATGAAAGATTTATGTAGGATGATGAAAATGAGGGACTCATATGTTGTGAGTCAGCTTTATCATGCCATGGAATGACAGGCTTTCTACCTATCTAGCATAGCTAATCTCTTACATTTCAAAACTGAAGAGTAGAACTGTCAAACAGAGATCACTTGGGACTCCCAGAGAGATAGAAGAATCTACGTTTGCTTTGTTGTGGGTTTTCTTTCATTGACTTCTATTGTCAACTAAATGTATGACCCTCCTTGACTGTCTCTCAGTGGAGAGGACCAGAAGTGGACAAGTCAGCAACATCTATCAATTCCTAGGGAGATTAGTGATATGCCATTTTGTGGTTTAAAAAGTCCCAAGATAGAGGAGAGTTAGGGAGGATGTAGAGGCTTTGGAGGCTCAGACGGTAAGAGCATCTGCCTACAATGCAGGAGACCCGGGTTCAATCCCTGAGTCGGGAAGATCCCCTGGAGAAAGAAATGGCAACCCACTCCAGTACTCTTGCCTGGAAAATCCCATGGACAGAGGAGCCTGGCAGGCTACAGTTCATGGGGTTGCAAAGAGTGAGAGAGGACTGAGCGACTTCACGTTCACTTTCAGAGGTTTTGAATTACAAGAATATAGAAGACAAAATCTTGGTCTTGCGACCCTAATGGTCACAAAACAGCCTGGAAAAGAAGGATGCTTCTCTCAATAAACAGGAATTTAAATGCATTTGAAATTTGATTTTCAGCTGCATGGTTCTCACAGCTTGTTACACATAAATTCCTTGTACTCTAAGGTTGTGTCACACAATACCTTACCTAGCTTCAGGAGAGAAGAGGAAATGTGGGATAACCAGAAAGGTGTTTCCAGCTACCTGGAGGCATCTCTATGCAATGTTTATTTCCACTGGCTTTTTCTCTTGCAAATGATCCAGCTTCCAGCCACAGAACTGTTGATTGAGAGACACATTTCTAAATACTATTAAAAAAACAAAACCTGAATCTGGAAAGTGCTATTCAAATATTTTCAAAGTGTGAGATAAGAGACCCACGATGAGGAAAAAGCACAGAAAGCTTCCTGATGTTCCGCACGTAGCTGTGCTTCTACTCTCCTGGATTCTGTAACATCAGTATTGCCACCAAGAAGTGCCTGTTCAGGACCCCTGAGCCAACAAAGGTATAAGCCACTGCATACAAAGCACTCTCAATGGCTTCATTAGCACACAGGTGACACCTGAAGAGCAGGAGCAAATTGACCAAACTCTTGCCAGAGCCATATATCCTTCTGGAACACCATTGTCAATAATGGAAAACACATACTGCAGGAAGTTTTCAAATTGCTAAGACCATCATCCCATTTGCCCAGCAGCATTCTGTGAGCAAGCCTCTTTCAGTGAGTGAATATGAATGGGTGGGTAATGGACTCTGCAAGGAGGGATCAACAGAGGACTGGGCCTTGCATTACCACAGATGAGCGGACAAGCGGGAGTGGACACGGACTCTAAAACTGTATGACAGCATAACCGCCTTCTTCAAACAAACAGGCAAAAGTGCAGAAAGAGGAGGAAACAGCTTCCGAGAAGAATACATGGCTATAAAATATGTATTATTTGACAGATATAGGAAGCACTCAAGCATTTGCTTTGCTCACTGATGATGCCAGGAACATGAAAGCAGGGCCAAGCATCACACATGAATAAAACCCCACATATTATAAGAGGATGGGATTTCTCTTTGGATAATTGTTTACTAAGATGACAAAGTTTTAAAGATGGAAGAGCCTTTGAGATGGTGGGTCTCACTTCCTTGTTTTAAAGTTAAGAAAATGGGGGCACAGAGAAGCATTGTGACTCCTATTGCTGCAGAGCTGGTAAATGACAAAGCATGAAGCTCTGTCTGTACCACACTGCCTTTCAATGATAACATGAAGCCAGATCCTCCCCAAATACACCAAAGAAAAGGAAAAAGAAGTCCTCTGACAAGCAGAATCTCATATTGTCACCACTGTTATTAGGATGAGGCAAGAAAAACAGGACACAAAGAACAAAATATTGACACTCAAAGTCTGCAGTAAAACTCCATGGGGTTGGGTATTAATCTCCTTTGAGAGTTTTCTGAAAAACAAAGAAGCTCTTCCAGAAACAGGAGTAGTTGAGAATCTAAAGTACCCAGAAGTGTTAGAAGCACTGTACTTGATGAGGATGTCTTCTCAGTTCAACTGCAGAAATCCCTGAAGATTCTAAAGCCAATTTCTACAGCAATCACTACATCTGAATCAGACAGTGCACTTTTGTCAGGCATTCCTTACCAAATGGGCCAGATCAAATCAACTGTTTGGGAGAAACTAAGTGCAGTTCCTCTTACAAGTACAGAGAAAAGCAAAGTGAGGCTTTATTAAGAAAATTTCAGTCCCTGGTTAATTTATGCTACTTTGTCAGCTCTAAGATCCAAGGGCAGAGCTGTGTTTCTACTTGCATCTAGACTAGCTAGCATTCACTGAGCACCTACTAATTATGCTAGGCGTTGTCCTAAATATTTTCTATATATTATCTCATTTAATCCCAATATCAACCTATGATGTTGACCTGGTTTTTTTAATCCACATTTTATAGATGCGAAACTGAACCTCAGAGGGGATAAGTATTATGTTCAAGATTTCACAGCTCATAGATGACAGAACCTGGACTACAGAACAAGCAGTATACTTGGAAATGGGTTCTAGAATGACATTCTCAACTACTGTAGACCAGAAAATAGGTATTTGGTCCAGGAAAGTAACCTGGGATTATGCTAAGCAAATCCTTCCTATAATAGAAGATTGCATCATTTCTTGTTTCTTGCATATTTCAAGTTCTTCCATTTTCTACAGCAAGTGTTTTAAACTGGGGATCACCGATCCTATAGGGTATCATTGATGCGCTTTAGGGAGTCCATATATTAAGCTATATACAAGATGTCACAGTTATACTTATGCCGTACTTAGATGGCTTTTTATCATGTTCTCAAAAGTAGTCATGACTCAAAGATTAGTAGACAGTGTTTATTTAAAAAAAACAGAGACACTGATTAGTAAGAAAGACACTAGTTTGTTTGAAACTATTTGAATGGTAGCAATAAACCAGATCATACAAAGAACAGTAGAATAACATGTGAAGAAACAGGAAGGCTTATCTCAAGTAAGGCAAATGTCACCATCCAGAAGACCAAGGAAATAATAAAAAGGAAGCCACCAAAGCAGCACAGATGCTTTCATTCAGTGATGGCAAGACAACAAGACTTATTAGACACAGATTTATACAGTAAAAGTTATATTCAATGAGCTTAGAGATGCCTTCCCTCAGCATCTTTCTCTGAAAATGAGCACTTTTGCTATCCACTTGACACTACGGAGGACCCTAAGGGGAGAAAACATAACTCTTGTTTTACTATCCTAACCTCAAGTTTTGTCTGCTTCTCATACGGTAGTGAAAATGAAGATATTAGATTGCTTCAAGGTTGGCAGTCTGTGCCTGCATTTGACACAAGCGTTTATAATACTTTCGAGAATACATAGTTACTAAGTTTGTAATTACTGTCTGAATATACTGTACATTTACATTTACTGCATCAATTATGATCACTTTAGGACCAACCCCAGTTATACAGAACACACCAAAGCAACAACTTTAAATCTGTAAAAGATGTTTTAATAGGAGAGGGGAAGAAATTTCTACCTATTTCATTTTGTTCTTGATTTCCCAGGTTTCCAGATTCTCCAGAAGGTTTCTCCTGGGGTCAGGGGTGCCTGTGTGAGGGCCCCCAGCCTCGGGCTCTGTCTTGGCCCCATAGCTCTTCATCCGGAGGTTGGCCTGCCCTGGGCTCCAGCAGAGGGGGCTGTTTCTGCAGCTCAGGGCGGTTGCTCTCCCAGCCAATCTGGCCTCCCACCCACAGCTGGACCTCTGTTCCCTGGGGTGTCCTGGGCAAGGATGCCACTCACAGCTATGTGGGCAGAATGAGGCCTGCACCTTGATAGCCAACCTGCTGGACACAGTCAGTCATGCTGTTACTGCCCTTCTCCCCAGCACACAGCCCCTGACTGGGCCACGCTAGCATGCTGGCCCAGGGCCCCACAAGAGGTGCTCCTATAACTCAGCTGGACCATGGATGGAGCTGCAGCCTTAGGGTCTCGGGAGAAGGACAGGGAGTGCTGGCAAGAATTGCATTCTCAAAGGACTGAAAGGGAAATTCACTATCCTCTAGTCTAAGTACCTCATTTTACAGAGTTGGAAAGTGAGGCTCAGAGAGAGGGGACAACTTTCCTGTCCTCTCCTCTTTCACTTCCCCAGGCTACCACCTTTTCTGGCTCCACTAGCAAGTCACAAATGAAGAATGGAGTCTTTAGGTGCTGGCACTCTGGAGGCTGGGCCTGGGCTCGCTGATGGGCTCTCAGCCCCTCGTGCTGGGTGGGCAGAGGTTAAGCCTGTTTGCACAGTCTCTCGATGCTCCAGGTCTCCCAGTTCCTCTCTGGCTTTATTTTGTTCTCTGAGAGCACTGAATTGTCAGCTCTAATCCTTCCTGAAAGCACAGCGTTTTTCAGGCACTCTGTGTAAGTGAGACCCTAATCCCAAGGAAAACGGCCACTTAAGCTGCCAGAGCATTAGGCTGCTCTCTGAGCCTACTGCAAGATTTCCTCCCTCCCCAGCTGCTCCCCAACTCCACCGACCGGAGGAGGAGAGGGGAGGATTTCAGGCTGAAGGTGTGCAAAGCCCTCTCCGAAGTAACAACAGTGGCAGGGCTTG
This sequence comes from Aepyceros melampus, assembly GCA_006408695.1. Classification (NCBI taxonomy): domain Eukaryota; kingdom Metazoa; phylum Chordata; class Mammalia; order Artiodactyla; family Bovidae; genus Aepyceros; species Aepyceros melampus. Next base: position 219,859 of record SJXQ01000602.1, read on the forward strand.
CCTCCCAAAGCTCAGGCTGAAAAAGTGCTGGTTTGTTTGTCCCGAGGCTACAGCTCAGAACCTGGGAAGGAAGGAAGGGTTCTGATTACCCTGGGGTGGGGGCCTTCCCATCACCTTGTTGGGGTGACTGGCTCTATAGGGGAACCGGCCTTTTACTTAGGTGACTCCAAGATCACCAGGGACATTTCTGAGTCCTTGATGCCAATACATACCTATAACATTCACTGGGGCACTGCTATTTAGGGTTTCTGGTCCTTCAGGAAAGGCTGGGTTGGCTGACTTCACTTTTACTTAGCCAACCTTTTCTTCTTAGTACCAAATAATGGAATAAATAGGTTTAGTGCTGGGAGGGTCCCTCCTCCCACCTTTGGAGAACTCTCCTTTGGGACACCTCAAGCATCTCTAAATATCTACAGCAGCGGAAAGGTTCCCTATAACCCAGCTAACCATGAAAACAGTGTTCTCTCTCTCTCTTTTTTCAGCTAGGTCACGCAGCATACGGGAGGACCCTAGTTTCCTGACCAGAGACCAAACTCTCGCCCCCTGCCCTAGAAGCATGGGGTCTTAAACCACTGGGCCACCAGGGAAGTCCCCAGGGAAGTTTTCTACTGGCAACACTTGTTTTTTTTGGAGTTGGCTACTATGTGCATTTGAAATAAAGATCGTTGCTCCCTCAAAAATATTTTGATTTAAATTCAAACTGTCTTCTCTCCTTGATCTCTAAAGAAATCAGTGAGACCATGCTGTGGAGGGCCAAATACAGTCCATTTGGCATGCTCAGGCTTTGGGTCTCATGGATGGAAGGAGGAGATGAAGGGAGAAGTCAAGAGGAGAAGTCCAAGGTAATGGGCCAAATTTGAGCTCAACTTAGAAGCCCATAGAATTACATCTTTGCTAAGATGCCAGAGAGCCCTTTATAACTTCTTCTTCTTCCCCATGCCTCCCTTCCCTCAGTGGCTCCATTAGCAGCCCCGGGTGCTTTGTCCAAGGCACCCTGCTGGGGAGGGCAGCCCATCACTGCTGGGATAGCTAGTGACACAGTCATGGATGTAGAATTGGGGCTGGAGATTAGGGTGGTACAGCTTTTACTGTGTTCAAATTTGACCTGACTCTCCCAGTCCTAGAGTAAATTAATGACTTTTATTTAAAATATCTTTTCCCTCTAGAGGTGGACTGGATGAGGGAGGAAGGGAAGGAGCCCTGATCCCATGACTCCCTCGGCTGCAGGCCCACAGCACCCACATTATCTGTCAACGTCACATTGCTATGGAAATGCCCCCATAATTAAATCAGAGTTGATGTCTGGGGGCTGGTGGTCCTTGGGGATGTGTCTGGATGCCTCAGGGATGTTTGGAGGAGGCTAGCCTCTTATCAGTGGGCCTTCTCAGCTGAGGAGAAGCCCTCTTGGCTTCATGCAGCTGCCATAGCAATGGACTCTATGACTTGCTATGTGTCTGAAGTTGCCCTAGCCCTCTCCTTTCAAGGTTGGAGAGAAACTCTGATGTCTGTGCTCTAAATTCCTCTAGCTAATCAGAGGCTTTGAGCTGACAGACAAGGCTAGGAGACTCCCAGCCTCCTTCAGAAACATTTCTCAGCCTTTATTGCCCTCTCCTCCCCCAAGGGGCTGGCCAAGGGCTAAGCTGTTTGTTTTATGGAGGGAAATGCAGTCGCATTGGAAGGGGGTTGTTAACTACAGGAAAGAGGCATTTCCTAAAGGTCCTCAGGACTCCTGGAGCAAGAGGAGGGTTTCCCAGGGTCCACACCTCTATCTGCTAAAAGGCCACTTTCACTCACCATCCCAGCTGTGGGTAAGGAGGCTGAACTTCTAATAGTCAGCACCCTTTCCTCAGAGGCTGAGCCCACACAACTCTCTCTAGGCCCCAGGGGCCAGCCCCTGATTTTCTTTGAACTTTGCCTTACTGGTTTCCTCCACCTCTGCTCAAATTTACCAGCTTCCAGAAGAACCCCATCTTCTGCTCCCTCCCCTGCTCTGGTGGTATTTCCTGCTTAGGCAGCATCCACATCTCCTCCTAGATCTCAGCTTCAGGTTCCTGCAGACTGCAGTCTCTAGGCATCAAGAGAAATTTCCCTGAGCTCTTGAATAAAACCAGCTTATCCCCACCAGGGTGGGGAAGCTAACAAGGCTTTTTAGAAATTTCCCCATAAGGGAGGAATGGACCATCCCTGCTACAGTTGTCCAACGTTCAGACCTTTCTCCGAAAGGGAAGATTCTCTGCTGAGACTTAGCAGTATGGGAGCATGGATAAGAAGGCGACAGGCTCTCCTTTCAGGGCTACCTGGGGGTCCTCTCTTTCCATGCCTCCGAGTCCCCAGAGTACACAATCTAGGTGTCTTCTTTGCCTTTTTAAGGTCACTATTACCTGACTAGTTGCTGAGCAGTGGTGAGGAAGGGGATGTGGGATCAAGATCTGTGATTAATACAAAACATACTTTTAGATGGAGGAATAAATGGCAACCCACTCCAGTATTCTTGCCTGGAGAATCTCCATGGACAGAGGAGCCTGGCGGGCTGCAGTCCATGGGGTTGCAAGAGTTGGACACAACTGAGTGACTAAGCACACCAATGCATACTTTTAGAAATAATTTTTAGAATTTTAAACACGCTTACTATATAGTTGCTTTTGGATTGTTCTGGATTGTTTTGGATTGCTATCTCTAATTCTTGGAGGGTATTAATTGTTCTGCTTATTACTTCTACTAACTCTCCCTCATAATAGTCTGTATTTATATGAGGTCTGTCATTTGTTGTAGCGAGCTCATCTTTAGTGGTGGACTTGTTTCTGTGGGAGTCCCATGTCCTCTGGATTGTACAATGTCTCTGCAAAGAAGATTTGCCCTTGTCCTGCTGGGGTTTCTGAGTGGGTTACTCTCCTGGACAAACTTGTATGTGAGTTCTTAGCTGGGAATTCCTGCCACATCCCCATGGTGTACATTTGGACTCCGGGTTAGGCTTGGGGTCTCCACTTCTTGCAGAGACACTACTTTGCCCTCACTTGTTTCTGTGGGCCCTGGGATGACTTTGTGGTTTCCCTTTCACAGACAGTGTTGTCCTGCTTTGTCCTGACTTTATTCAGGGGAATACTCAGTTCTAGTTGCTGCTTCTCTGGGGCCCAATATCATGTTTTATGCCTGGTGTGTTACAACCCTAGCCTCCCCCAGTTAGGGTCTGCCTCCAGTGTAGCCTCTCACACATTGCTCTGGGTTTGAATCTCCCTCTGTTTCTGATACCAGAGGGTGAGGTTTGGTTGTGTATTAGCAATTCTCATTGTTATTTATCCAGCTGTGTTTTGGTGAGTTTAGCCTGCCTTGTTTCTGGACATCGATTTCATTCATCTGTTACCCCCTGGGACTTAAAAGAGGGTGGGGAGAACTTTACTTGCATAAAGCTCCCTAGTGCTCAGCAGTGAGCCTCACCAGAGGCAGTGAAGCTCACTTCCTCAGGGCAGCAGCTCTGGGGCCCAATGTATCCCTCGGGTTCTAGAGTGAACATGGAGAACCACTGTACAAGCCCTGACTTCCCCCCACATCATCTTGCTCCACTGGCGCTCCCGTGCAGGGAACCTGCTCTCATTATCAGGGTGGATCTTCACCAGGCAAAGGGACTCTCTAAATGCTCAGAAGCATCTCCAAGTGACTGGGGATCCTGAAACTAGTATTCATCTTACTCTCGCAGATCAGCATCACTGCCAAGGTCCCTTCACACTCTTCTGCAGCTGCAGACCTGGCCAGGCACACAAGAGGAGTCATAGTGAGGAGGGCATGGGAAAGAGAGGCTCTTTTCTACCAGTGATGGGAGACTTGGAGGCATCAGCACACAGTCAGAACCAGAGTCCTCACTGAAAAGACCCTGACTCAAAGGCCCTTGGGACCACTGAGAGGTTGATGGCAGCCCTGCTCTGAGGTCCTTTGAAAGGGTAAGAAGGTGGTAGAGGGTTGCCACAGCCAGGCAACCTGAGGAAGCTTGGGGCTAGAGTGCCCCCCACCCACTCTCTCATCCAGTTGGCCCCCTTTTCCTTATCACTTAGGAGAGACTCGGCTCTGTTCCAGACCAGCAGCCTAGAGCAGTGGGCTGGAGAGAAGAATGCTGCTGAGCTGGAGCGGCCCAGCGGCGGAAGGGAAAGTGGGTGATAAATTTAAATAACCAGCTTGACTTGGCAGCTTGCTGAGTTGTGATGCAGCGAAATTAAAATCTCGGCAGAACTTGCAAACACTACCCAGAAAAATCCGTCTCCCTCTCTGGTTCCATGATGGAAGGTGGGGAGGGGAGGCGTTCGGGCCAAGCCCCAGCCTCCAGCAGCCACCCTTGCTTGCAATGTGATTAGCTGTGTCCTGGCCCACTGGGCTCCACTCTCCCCTCCAAACAATAGTCCAGGTTCCTCTCTTTTCTCAGTCCTGACCTTGTGGAACAGCTGCATCAAGTGGCTGGTGAAGTTTGAAATCAGCCTCTAGTGCCAGGAGGTGGCAGGAATATCAATAAGGTTGGCTCGTCGGGTTGGGCTAGGGCTTCCTGAGCTGTTTCCTTAGGACTCACTTGCAGAGGTTTACAGCCTCAGCTGCCTGTCCCCTGGGAGGAAGATGAGCTGGGGGTTTAGTTTAGGATGTGGGAGGTGAGGAGGGCTCCTCAAACACCTGAGCACATTCAAGCCGGACTGTGGCCACAGGATGCCCTCTCACCTGGAGCACACACCTGGCCAGAATCACCTGCTGGAAAGCTCCAGCCCTTTCCGCCCCCACCAAAGCCCTTCATACTCTCCAACCAAATAAAATCATAAAGAATCTTAGGGGGGAATTTTTTCAAATACACCAAAAGCCATTCCTGTATCCAAGCTGTGCTTGGAACCCAGTTCTAGATACCAACATCCTTCTAGAAAAAGTCACCCGAAATCCACCTCTCTGATGTCCGCTCTCTTTACATCACTGCTCACTATTACCCACAAACTCCTGGCCTGAAGGCCAACCTGCTGGACCCAACTCCTGAGATCGTCCAGAAAACCTCTGGGCACTGCCCTGTTTCTCACCTTGACAGTACCTCCAGCAAATTCTGTTCATCCCCATAATAAACACATCATGAATCATTCATCTTTAATAGATTATGCAAATTAGAGGACATAAAATCAACAAAGATCAATAACTGCAGCCATTTAATTGCCAGCAAAAACATTTTAAGAATGAGCATAATCTGTAGCCCTTTCTTGGGTAATGGCACCATTAATCCAAACCTTGGATCCTGGCCTAAGTGTAGAAAAATCATTCCCTGCCCCCTTACCTCCTCCCATCGCCCCTCCCCCACTTCTCCACACACTTCTCTCTTTTTGGTAATTTCCAGTTTCTGAGCGAGTTTCCCCGTCATTACCACTGGTGAACAGCTCCGAATGTTAATGGTTCTGCTTTTGTTACTCCTCGCTTGATTGAAATGTCGCATACAGATTGAGATGTTAGTGCTAACTTGCCACCTGGGAATGTCAAGCTGGGTCTGAAATGAACTTTTCTCACACTTGGATCCAGATGGATCAGCCGGAGATGTTCCCAGGCTGAGCTGGGACTGTTCCAGGGCCATGGGGGGGAGGTGGGCGGGGGGATGCTCAAGGTGGAGGCACTTTTCTGCACCAGCCTGAGTTCTCCTGCTGTAGGAACCCTGCCCCAGAGAGCCTTCTCTCCACTCCAGGAAGCCTCTACCTTCTGGATGGTGGCCCTGGGCCCAGGGAAGCATAGCTGGGGTTAGAGAAATCTCCTGGGCTCTGATTTGCTGCTGCCTTGGGGTGGGCCACCTTTGAGAAGTGACCACTGTACCTCTCAGCAGATTAGAAGAAACGTGACCCATCCTAGGCCATCGCTCTTCCTTGGGTCGGAACGCCCGCAGCTCAGAGAGCTTTTGTACTGGGCGATGGACTGTGTCCTGCTGAGGGCCAGTGGGTCCCGTGCTGGGTCCTGACCCAGCATTTGGTTGTCACCCCCGAAAGCCTGTCCAGAACTCAAACTCTGACTGCCTAGCCTAAGAGCTCAATTCTCTCCAGGCCGGAAACAGTGGGACTGGGACACCCCTTAGGGAGAATATGAACAGCAAGCAACAGGGATCTCTCAAGCTCCCAGGTGGAGAATGGTGGCCGCTTGCAGCCCGTCTCAGACTGAGCTGCGTTCAGAACAGCTCCGAGTTGGAACCTGTCCTCCAGTGGGGCCAAGCCCGCTTCCTGTCTCTGCTGCTGGCTGCTTACAGCTGGGCTGCCAGGTCCCCAGGCCACCTCCGCTCGCCTTGCTCGGCAAGTAATGCCTCAGCGTCTCCCAATCCCCACCGAGACCCTTCTCAGTCCTTCTCTCTCCCAAGGAACAAACGGCACATTGGCTTTATTGTCTCCAGAATAATTAGGTGAATTTTAATAACACCTCGATGTGTGTCTCTCCCACTTGGGCACTTTCCTGGCCTGGAAACCCTTTTCTGCAGTGCCAGCCCGCAGCTCAGAGGCCAGGAGCGTCATTAGCTGGGCCCTCCACTGCGCCGCGCCTCGGCCTTCTTCCCCTCTAGCTGCCTCTGCTGCTCTTCATCCACCTGGATTAGGTGCCCCGCCCCCTGCATCGAGGGCCAGGATCCTGTCTGGCCTTGAAATCAAGCCTTGGTCTCAGTGATGTCTCTGAGAAGCTGGAGAAGGGCTGAACTAATTGAGCTTATCTATTACCACAGAACCAGATACCACGCCCTGAAGCCCAAAGCCACAATTTTGGCACTCCCGGGCCGCCCAGAGGAGAGGGACACAGGTCCTCCAGGGGACTTGGGGACACGGGAGTGTGGAGGCTCAACACTGAATGGGCACTCAGGCTCCATTCTTGCTGGCCTGGCTTATTTACCCTCCTTCTCCCATGCACATCCTAGCGAGAGGCTCATAATTCTCACCACCTTGGTAGACACAAGAAAAAAAGGCACAGACAGAGGCAAAAGGATGGGCAGAAAGAACCAGCTCTAACCCCTCCTGGCTCTGACCTTTCCAGGCTGCAGCACACAGAGAGCCTGCCCGTGGTGTTTCCTCCCACATCTGTACACATCTGTTGAGGAAGGGCCCTGCTTTTGGAGACTCGCTCTTTCTACAGAGGGCATGGCAGGGAGCCCACTTGTCACAGTGGGCCCCAGATGGCATAGGCTGAGGCGCCCCCACTGGAGCAGTTTCCCCACCCTCCTAGAAGCCCCCTTACCGGTCACAACAGGGTATGTCTGCGTGCCTGACACGTTGCTGCCCAGCTCGGGGTTGGTGGATGCGGATAGACTCGACTTGACTTCATCAAGCCCAGGGGTCAGGGCTGGGAGGGAGTACTCATTCCCCTGAGAGGAGAGAGAAAAGAGACAGCTCGCTATTGACGCACACATACGGAGAAAGGCCTCGGTGTGCAGATGGGGAGGAGGGACGGGGAGCCCTCCCAGATGGGGTGGAAGGAGCTGGCCAGGCAGAGGGCGGGGAGAGTGGGAGGGGTGGGCTCAAAGGATGATGCAGAGTTGTGTGTGGGGGGAGGCAGATCTGACTCTGGGAAGTTGAGGGGCAGCCCGTCCGTTCTTGGTAGGTATCCAAGCACCCTTGACCTCTCTGTCGCCTCTCCTGCTTAAGAAGCCCCCAAGGGCGAGGGGTAGCAGTGGGAAACCCCCTGGTAAGAGGCCAGGGGTGTTTTCAGGTGCCAGGGGCTAGGGAGTCTCAGAGAGGAGAGATGAACCCTGATGCGATGGCAGAGGCAGGAGCTGGGGGGAAGGGCCTAGTGGGGCCTCCAGCCTGGCACTGCTGGGCCGCTGATCGGGTGCTGGTGCCCCTTTTTAAAAAACAAACAAAGACAGCCTCACGGGCCCCTCGCTCTCTGCCTGTGCACTGGGGTATGAAATTGGGGAGGGGGAGAGTCCACATGGCTAACAGAAGGGTGGGAGGGGGCCAGTCATTGACTCTGAAAGGGTGTCCTGCCTGAAACACTCCGGTAATTGCCTTTTTATTGCAGCTACCGCCAAGCCAGACCCCAGAGCTGGGCCGACCAGGAGCCCGCACAAAGCAGGAAAAGTTGCTCTGATTAATATTACGTTAAATTAAAACTGATTTTCTGCGCTTTCGGGTCCGTTTTTTTCTCTTCCGCTTCCTGGCCCCCCCTAGAGGACCCCCTCCCCTCCTTGGCTGGACAGGATTGCCTCGTCATTTCCAATTCCTT
>SJXQ01000602.1:232599-288671 GCA_006408695.1 Aepyceros melampus
AAGGCTTGAGGAGACCCCCCCAAAGGAGAAGGAAGGTGATAGGGAGTGGGAAAGGCAGCAGTCATGATGGATGGCGGAGGAGCACAAAGAAAGTTGTGGGGAACAGAGTGGAAAGTCGCAGGGGCAGGGAGAGGACACTGGCGTTACTGGTGGGGGACAGGGAGGCAGGGCCCCCGGGTCAGCCTGTGGGCCCACAGGCTGTCCCCAGAGACCAGGGTGGTACTCTTCCCTCGGCTAGAGAAGGGAGGCTGGAATAAAGGCAGGAGGAAGGCTGGGGAAGGGAAGCAGGCAAGGAGGCCTGGACTCAGAGGTCCAAGCAGGAGGCAGCTCAGTGAGGGAGGAAAGCCAGAGGCAGAGACAGGGCAGAAAGAAAGAGAGGAAGAAAGGGAAGAAGCTTCCCGCAGTAGATGCCTAGAGAAGCACAGGCTGTGCTTGAGGGCATTTGCCCACTTGCCGTAGGAATGAGCCCAGGTGGCTCTGCTTTCCTGGAAGCCCAGGGATCCAGATGAGGAGCACAGTCCAGGACCCAGGTGGGGGTGGGGCTGGAGGGCAGAGGGCAGAGGAGGAAAGAAGAGAGTAGAGGAAGAACAGGGACCGTGGAAGAAGAGAATTGAAAAGGAAGAGAACACAAAGCCGTTGCCAGTGCCTCCCACTGGCGGGGGTGCATCCTCAGGACTTGGAGAAAGAGGGCCCCGGGTGGGCCTTCCCAAGGGTGGAGTCTCAGAGGTGAAACGGGAGAGGGGTGGGGCTGGGCTAGGAGACACTGCCAGGCCCAGGCAGTGGACAGCTCTCCGGGGCGAACATGGAGGAAGAGGCGGAAGCAAGTCTTGATCCGGGCTGAAGAGTGAGCAGGAAGGAAAGTAACTAGATAGCATCCACCTTGCAAGGAGCCAGGCTGAGAGCTCCCCATGGGCAAGAACCATGACTAGTGAATCTCTATAGCTACAGTGCCAGGCACGGCGCTGGGCACAGAGTTGGTGCTCAATGAATGAATGAATGAATGAGGCTCTCCTGAGCAGCATTCAAAGCCAGACCCCTGGCAGAAGGTCTCTGAACCAGCAACCTGGTTGACTTGGCATCCCAGGACATCCAGTCACTAGTCAGGCAAGTCCCACACAGCCCCAGGTGTCAGAGGATGTGAGAAGCCCACAGCAGGCCCCTGCATTGACTCACACACATCCTTCACCTGCTCCACTGCTTGTTAACTCCCAATAGCATCAACTCTGGTCCATGGAGGCCCTTCCCACTCACACCAACACCTTCCTGCCCACCTACAGTACCTCTGTCCAAGAAACAGAGCACGCCGTGTTCCCAGTTAAGAGTGAAACTTTACCTCAGAGCTGCAGATGCCATCTAAGGCAGCGGGCAGAGGCTGCTTGAGAACAGGGCCCAGAGACGGCTCTTACGTTGGACTCCCCACACCTCAGCTCTGGTCACAAGGTGTGGGATAAAGTGGGTCTACCTGCTCATTTCTGGTTCCAGGGAAGTCCTTCCCTAGATGACACAGTGGGCCCTCAGCCTTCATCTTGATGGGAAAACTGGCCCAAGCCTTGTCAGGGCTCCAAGAGGAGGGCAGGAGTATGATGCCACATGTCCTGGGTTTTCTGGAGCAATTCTGATTTCCAATATCCTTTCCCACTCTCAGGCCCCACTTTCAGATTGAGGTTGGAAAATGTGGTTGCTGAAGGTTTAGTAACCTTGCCCCCTCCCCCGAGGGGACACCCCGCACTTGTTGGTCTCAGTATGTGGAGGGTTCAGCCCTGTTCTGCTGTCCCTGCTCAGCCACCATCCATCAGCAGCTCACAGCACTGAGAGCTTGTTCCATTTAACCTTCCATCTAATCCTCCCAACAACCTGCAAGGTAGATGCTGTGATACCTCTTTTAAAGATAAGGATGGGACTTCCCCCTGGTAGTCCAGTGGTTAAGAATCCATCTGCCAATGCAGAGGACATGAGTTCGATCCCTAGTCCAGGAAGTGGCATCTTGCTGCGGGGAGACTAAGCCTGTGAGCCACAACTACTGAGCCTGCACTCTAGAGTCGGTGCTCAGCAACAAGAGAAGCCACCTCAATGAGAAGCCCACACACCACAATCACAGAAAGCCTATAAGCAGCAGCAACAAAGACCCAGCACAGCCAAAAATAAAAACATTTTTTAAAAAAGGAAACCGAGGCAGAGAGGCTAAGTGGCTTATCCAAGGCCATGCAGCTGGTAAATGAGTTGGGATTTGAATTCGGGTCTGTTTGAACCCAGAGCCTGCCCTCCACATCATTTCATTCTGCTGCCCAGGTTCCAAACCCAGGAGACCCAGCTGAGGGGCCCCTGACCCCATCCAGGATGCTGTGTCCCTCCCAGGATCCCCCTTTCCTGATTTGCACCCTCCCTACACTGAAGCTACAGCCTGTGAGCTGCTGAGCCCAGACTGTATGAAGAATGATGAGGGGACACTTGGTCCAAACTCCTCATTTTAAGGTAATAAAAACCAGCAGGGTGGGCGGTGAGGTGGGGGAGGGGAGGTGACCAGTCCAAGGTCACACTACAAGGCAGCAGGACTCTCAGAACTGGAGCCCATTCCAAGTGCCATGTCCACTCTGGCATGAGCCATAGCATATCTGAAGGAGAGTGAGCTCCCGTAAGTCCTTTCCAGAATGAGGCAGCATATAAATAAATTAATTAAACAAACTGCTGAGTTAAAACTTTGACGCAGATTATTCTTTCAAAGGGAACAAAGGCTTATATTGTCTTCTCTGACCATTTCATATTTGCCTAGCAGTTAACAGAAAGCTTTCGTAGACCTTATGTTATCTGGGCTTCCTAACTACTCTCTAGGAGAAGGCAATGGCAACCCACTCCAGTGTTCTTGCCTGGAGAATCCCAGGGACGGGGGAGCCTGGTGGGCTGCCATCTATGGGGTCGCACAGAGTCGGAAAGACTGAAGCGACTTAGCAGCAGCAGCAGCAGCAACTACTAAGATAGCTAGGGATCATAATCCCCTTTTTACTGGTGGCTCAGATGGTAGAGAATCTGCCTGCAATGCGGGAGACCTGGGTTTGGAAGATCCTCTGGAGAAGGTAACGTCTATCTACTCCAGCATTTTTGCCTGGAGAATTCCATGGAAGGAGGAGCCTGGTGGGCTACTCTATGGGGTCACAAAAAGTCGGACACGACTGAGCAACTTTCACTTTTTACTGGTGAGGAAACTAAGGTTCAGAGTAACTGAAGTGCAGGTTAAACGAGGGTAAATGGCTAGATCAAGGGCACATCTACCAGGCTCTACCAGGGAGCCTGGCACACGGAAAGTCCCTGTGGACAGTTGTGGCCTGAGCAGCAACAAGTAGCAGTATCTGCCGGTCCAACCCACAAGCAGGGCTCCAGCAGTGGGACCCTGAACTCCATGCAAAAGAAGAGAATTGTAAAACCAAAGATCAACTTGACCAGGAGAGCCACCATTTAACCTTCCATCTAATCCTCCCAACAACCTGCGAGGTAGATGCTGTGATACCTCTTTTAAAGATAAGGATGGGACTTCCCCCCTGGTAGTCCAGTGGTTAAGAATCCATCTGCCAATGCAGAGGACATGAGTTCGATCCCTAGTCCAGGAAGTGGCATCTTGCTGCGGGGAGACTAAGCCTGTGAGCCACAACTACTGAGCCTGCACTCTAGAGTCGGTGCTCAGCAACAAGAGAAGCCACCTCAATGAGAAGCCCACACACCACAATCACAGAAAGCCTATAAGCAGCAGCAACAAAGACCCAGCACAGCCAAAAATAAAAACATTTTTTAAAAAAGGAAACCGAGGCAGAGAGGCTAAGTGGCTTATCCAAGGCCATGCAGCTGGTAAATGAGTTGGGATTTGAATTCGGGTCTGTTTGAACCCAGAGCCTGCCCTCCACATCATTTCTAAGTCACCTCAGAAGTGTCTGACTCTGTGCGACCCCATAGACGGCAGCCACCAGGCTCCTCCATCCCTGGGATTCTCTAGGCAAGAACACTGGAGTGGATTGCCATTTCCTTCTCCAATGCATGAAAGTGAAAAGTGAAAGTGAAGTCGCTCAGTCGTGTCTGACTCCTCTGTCCATGGGATTTTCCAGGCAAGAGTACTGGAGTAGGGTGCCATTGCCTTCTCCCCTGATCATGAGCAAATGCTTTACTTCTCATCTAAGTTTTTCCATATGATCCAGGCTTTGTACAAGAAGCACATACCACTTTGAGAATCATTAATAAAAATGACTTTTACTCCTCAACAAAAAAGGTGTTATCTCCTCATTAATTTAGCCTTGTCACTCCCCATCCATTCCTGGACTGCCTGGGAGCACAGCTCTACCTCCCGCCCCTCTGATCCCAGGCCAGATCCCTCTGACTGGCCAACCATGAACAGGGCTAGCCAGTGAGGTCTCAGAATCTTAGGGAGCAGGGCAGGCACTAATCACAGAATAAAATTATGCTATTTCCTTGGTTAGAAAGCACCAAGGTTCATCAAAGTCAATGTGGAATGAACAGGGGCTGTCCACTGAACCCAAGGAAGTAGGAATCAGGCATTTGAGAGGAATTCTTTTAAAGTATAGCAAAGAAGTATACTAATTTCAAATTAACCCAAATATACATGTCTACCCATCTACAGGGAAACTGACAATGTCAGGGCTTCCACATACATGCATTAATCCATTCAATTTTATGAAGTATTTACTATCACTACTCTCAGTTTTTCAGAGGCAAAAATTATTTGTTCAACATCTCCCAGCTAGAAAGTAGCCAAAGGCTGGATTTGAACTCAGGAAAGTCTGACTCTAAGGCTCTCTCCACTCTATCAGATTTGCTCTCCTTGTCAAAGATCATCATCGCAGCCATTTACTGAGCACTAACTCTGTATGAGGCAGGCTCCAGGTGCTTTCCACACATTATCCCTAATCCCCCACAGAACACTTGCAGAAGAGATACCATTAGTCCAATGTTACAAATGGAGAAATAAGCTAAGGAGAGTAAAAAACATGTGTGTGATCACACAGCTAACAAGAAGCAAGCTCAGGGAAAATAAGCCTTACTTCACTTGTAGACTAAAAATGACCCGGAAAAGTGATACAGGAAGCAAAGAGGAAAGTGTGGAGGAAGTGGGGACGCTAAGCAATGGACCTCGGCCTCTAGGGGCTTTGGGGAGCAGGAGCAATCAGGGGTACTGGGTCCAGGTGGGGGGCTCTTTGCTGCATCCCATTCTGATTGGTGGCCTCTACCCACCTCTCTCTGCCTTAGCTCCTCTCACACCACCTTCTTCCTCTGCGGGGTTCACCCCCAGGCCTCCCCCAGTCTCCCCAGCTGCCAGTTGTTGCAGTTTCAAACTCAATTGTTCTCCTCGGTACTGAGGCAAATGGAGTCATTAATTACCTTCTATCGGCTGGGCTGAGTTCAGAACGCGATCAATATCCCCGCTTGTCATTCAGGGCAGCCCGCCTGTGCAGCCCCAGCCCCACCCCCACGGCGGCCAGGACCAGAGGTCTGGGCTGCCACCCTGGCCTCCCCTCTGATGGAGGGCCTGGAGAGAAGTCAGAGATGCTGAAGAACCAGGCTGCTCTCCAGACTGGGAGAAGAGTGGGGATTCAGAGAATGGAGAGGCAAGTGGAAGGAGGAAGGAAAAGGAAGGGGATGAGGGGGTGAGGAGAGAAGGGCAGGAGACCAGAAAGGAAGGAGAAAGCGGGAGAGCGGTGCGCCACATGCTGGGAAGGAGCTGATGTAAATAAACACTGTCCAGGGAGGTGGGATGACATTCTGGAACCATGGCCTCTCGTCCTTATATTAATACTGGACAATCCATGGGACTGCCCTGGCCAGGCACCCCAAGCCAAGTTCAAGAGGAAAGCATAAAGAAGCCCTTGGAAACCTGGCCTGAAGCTTTGGCTCTGAGCAACACTGGCTTCTGCCCAGCCTTCCAGCCCTGGCAAACCTGCTAATTGTGACCAAGCTCTGGTTCTCAACACTCCATGTGTTCAGGACAGGGTGGAAACAGGGGGCGACTACCTGCCTGCCTGACCTCAGTCTTACTGTGCCAATTCACACCCATGTGTCTTTGGGAACACGAACTACATTTGTGGTCCTAACATAACACTGGACTAGAAGTAACATCTCCTGGGCTGAAATTCTAGTTTTGTCCCTTACCTGCTATATGTCCTTGGCCAAGTCTCTTGAGTTTTTCTAGACTGTTTCCTCAGATGAACACCAGAGGGTTGCTAACTCCTATCTCAGAAGGATTCACTTTTCTGTTCTCTGTGTTCCAACAAACATCTATCCAAACCTCTATTGTAGAAATAATAATAACTAAAATCGATCCAATTCCTATTATGGTACCAGACACTAAGCCTAACATAATCCAATGATTTAATCCTTACAATAACAGCAGCTAACACTAAGTGCTTACTATATACTGGGCACTCATCTAAGAAGTTTACATATATTAACTCATTTCATTTTCACCAGAACTCAAGCAGGAAGCCTCTATTATTATCTCCATTTTGTAGGTGAGGAAATGGAAGTGCAGAGGTTCAGGAACTTTCCTAAGGTTACACAGCTAACTAGTGAAGGAGGAGGCAGAAGCAACCCAGGCGACATGCCTCTGGCAGCTGAGCTCATAACCTGGAGAAACTGAGAGCTACCAAGGTTGGGTAACTTGCTCTAAAGCACTCGTTCCAGACAGTAAGTGGCAGAGTCAAATTTAGAATCCATATGTACTTAAGGTTTTTTTAAATGTTTGTTTTCTTCACTAAACTGTGACTATTTTAAAGCCAGGGACCCATCTTTTTTCATTTTTGTAAATCTAGCCCAGAGCCTGACACATAGTAGCTGATAAAAGAATGTTGGCTGCTTTGTAGTATAGAATTCCAAAAGCAAAGATTGATTCATTCTTTACTTGCCTTACAGTTTACCTTTAGAAGGAAAAAGCAGCAGCATAGGACTTTGCTACTCTGAATTCACATTTTATAGCTAGAAAGTATCATGGAGATAATTTAATCGGATGGCTTCTTATAGATAAAAAAAAAAGGCTCAGAAAGGTTGAGTGATTTCCCCATGTCACACGCTAGTTATCCTTAGGATAGGAACGAAAGCTCTCAGTCTTATGCCCTTTTCCAGTATTCCAGGCTGCTTAACTCTGATCAAGAAAGAGGAAACTGATAAAAGGGAAGCACTGGGGATTTGGGAAGAAAAGAACCATGTCTAGAGTTGACAGTGGCAAAAGGAGAGGACTCGGGCAGAACCCGACTCGAGGAAAGCAAACTGCTATGCCTTGAGGGAAAGAATGGCTGTGTGCACCCATAGCAAGAGATTCTAGAGGGGAATATAATTCCACGAGGACAGGATGCTCTAAAAATGAAATTCCACTGCCACAAGCTCAAATAATCAACCTGACAAAGTAAAGAGAGTGGGAGTGGGGGAGGGGTGGGAAGAGAGGGCGTTTAAGGGAAATCATTGTTGCTGCACACGAATGAGCTTTAAAATATGATGAGCCTAGATTTTAAAAGGACATGTACATGGAACAGTGGAAGATTATGCAACCATTAAAAAAATCATGTTTTCAAAGAATATTTAATGATATGTGAAAATGGTCCTATATAATGTTAAGTAAAAAAAGGGAGATGCAAGCTGTATATACAGTATCATTCCAATTTTGATAAAAATTATACATATATATAATTATACATAATATAGAGAATTATATACACACAGGAGACAAAAAGACTATAAAGAATATGCCAAAATTCTAACAGTTGTTATCTCTTGGTGATGCAATTATGGGTAATTTTTTTTTTTAATTACTGTATCATCTGAATATTTTTACAATGAGCATATATTACACTTAGTATCAGACAAGTTATTTTTTTCTTCTTATAAAGGACAGGAAGGAGGAGGGGACCCTAACCAGGGATAGATATGAGAGTAGCAGGAGCCTGTCAGGAAGACAAAAGCTCAGAACAAGCTGAAACAACAAAAAGGGCTGTGGCAACCATGTTTGGAGAAAGAACAAAAAGAAAGGCAGGCTTAGGCTCAGTGCTCAGAAAGGAGGTAATACTGAGAGAAATGAAAGAGAAGACAGAACTTCTCAACCCCTGGCTTGACTTTGTCTTCACCATCAAAGAAAAGAATCCTCAAAATGAGACCAGCAGGAGACGCCTAGTCAGGTGGGAGTCAGGTGGGAGCCAGTTGGGTAACTCTTAACCATCTCAACTGGGTTACCTCTCCCAGGCTCAAATAACTCAAATATCAGGTGGGGCAGGGTGGTGGGGTGAGATGGACAGGATCCCAAATTTTTTGTTGATAATCCTTGAGCAGTCACAATTAAAGGGCAAGGCGGTGACAAGATCAATGCCATAGCGAAAAAGGGGGAAAGGTAAGCTTATGCAAACAACACTCTAATACATTTACTATTAGGGTCTGGAAATCTTTAGAATAAATTATCATGCAGGGGCTTCCCAGGTGGCACTAGTGGTAAAGAACCTGCCTACCAATGCAGGAGACGTAAGAGTCACGGTTCAATCCCTGGGTTGGGAAGATCCCCTGGAGGAGGGCACGGCAACCCACTCCCAGTATTCTTGCCTAGAGAATCCCATGGACAGAGGAGCCTGGTGGGCTACGGTCCATAGGGTATCAAGAAGTCAGACATGACTGAAACGACTTAGCACAGCACACACAGCATATCGTGCAGTTAATTTGTGAGCATTAGAAAAGAGAGATACCATGGAGACTGCATACACTCAGCAAGACTAGGTTGTAGCACCCTAACTAGTTCTCATCATTTAGGTCAAATGCCAGCCCCACCAAGACTTCCTCCATTGCCCTGGTGAGAAGCTTCTGAATCCCTCTTTCTTGATATTTATCATTTGCACTTTATACTTTGATCATAGATCTATCATAATCTGCTTGTATAATGGTGTGCACTGTCTATCTCCCTACTAGACTAGAAGGTTTTTGAGGTCAAGGACAGCATCCTTCCTGTTTACCTTTGTTAAGTAAGTTCTGTTATGCTTTATGCATAGCAAACATTCAATCTGCTCATCAACTTATATTGGATATTTTTAATGATTGAGAAAACACTGCAGATATAGTAAATGTTAACATTTCACAGACAATCTTTCTAACTTTAGGAACAAGATGAAGAACAGCGAAATGGCTGACGGTTGTTGGCTCAATAGTTCTTAAAGCAGCCAGGAGGGACAGCTCCACTGGTGTGCTTTGTGGCTCTCCTTTATTTTAAAGGAAAATAACTTTTAAAAAAGCTACTTGGATGATGACATAGAAGACATCCTTAAGATCTTATTTGGGTGAAATTAAGAGCCAAAACCAACAAGATGAAATTCAACAGGGATAAATGGAATGCCCTATGTTTAGGTTTTTAAAAAATCAATTACACAAGTGCAGAATGGGGTAGACCTGGCTTGATAGCAATTGATGTGAAAAAGATCTCGAGGTTTTAGTTGACCACGAACTCAATATGAGCTTCAGTCTGACACGGCTGCTAAAAAATCGAATGTAATCTTAGGCTCCATTATGGATGTAGACTCTCCAGATGGACAATGGCAAGGGTTCTACTGTACTTGGCTTTGGCTAGACTGTCTCTAGAGTTCAGTGTTCATTTAAGAGGGACTTTAATGGTCAAGAATGAATTCAGAGATGGGTAACCAGGATGGCGAGGGACCTCCCTTAAGCACAGGGACCACACCACGTGAGAAATTGAAATCCACCCAGGGCTCAGCTCAGTGTCTTTTCAGATGCTCATTAAACCAGATGGAATGAATGGAAGGGAGGGAGGAGGGGGAGAGACAAGGACTGTCGCATGGAGATCTTGTCCTCCATTCTATGTGGTAAGTGTTCTTATCTGTTTTAAAGATGAAGAAACAGATGCAGAGAGATTATGCAATCAGCCAAAGGTCCCAGAGCAAGCAAGGAGTGGAGATGAAGCCCACATCCAGACACTGAGATCCCAAGTTCCACGCTCTCCCCTTACCACCACACTGACTCAGTACAAAGGCCATGTCGCTACCAGCGACAACTGTCCATCTGGGTCCTGTGTCCAGGCAGGGGCCGTGACCTGTCAGGAAGAATGCCACTGTGGAGAGTTTTATGTGCATGGCAGATAAGGCCAGATAACCTTTAGGAATCTGACTCCTCCTTGTCACCACTCTCAGCCCAGCCACTGGCCTCCCTCCATGGCGGAGACAGCCCTAGGGACAGCCTCTCCATATTTCAGCCATTTCCAGCTTCAAGTTCCATTCCCTGCCTGCTCTTCTAGCCACTTGCCTGGATTCCTACTGAAAGCTCAGCCACGTGGCTCAGCATTGAATTAACAGCTTATCGTCTGATCGAGGCAAGCCTTGCCTCTCCAAAGACTGTGAGTGCTGTGAGGTACACATCTTGGATATTTGCTTCTCTTAAACATCCCAACACAGTGGGAACTTCTGCCCACAGAGATCCCCAAAGAGGTCAGTGAAAGCTTTCTCAGTATCCCACAGACTCTCAGTTCTCTGAAACTGTCTGTGGGAAATATGCCTGTGGACAGAGGGATGGACTGAATGATCATTTAGGGAGAAGGGGGATATATGGAGGAGACCTAGAACCCCAGAGAATGATACCGGTACAGTTACTTTCCCTGTTTTGAAGAAGTTAGCCTCCAGTTTGCAGAAAAGAAGTGCACAGGCTCCCGCTGCCAATACACTCCAGCATGGTGTGTGTGACCTCCAGGGAAGAAGCAGGAGGGTGAGCAGGAGGGGGAAGGGGAGCAAACAGGTAGTGGGAGAGAGAACAGCTGCAGAGAGGAAGAGGAGGGGTGAGTTTTGGGTGGATTAGGGTGAATTCTCCAGAGTGATCAACGTCCCTGGCCAAGAGTATGTGCTGTGCCTTCCTGCTGGCTGCAGGCAGCGGCTGGGGCTCTGGGCTCACTGGCCACTGGCAGGGAAGGAGGGCTGGCTGGGGTTCTGTCTGGGTGGGACCTGAGGCCTCCTTCGGTCCTGTTTGGGCTCTCGGGAGGGCTGGGGCCTTCTTCTTGGGGTTGGGCTCCAGCTGCGGCCAGAATCAGTTAGAAACCTCTCTGCAGCCAGAAGGGAAGGGGGCTTTGTTAGCTCAAAGGCACAAGCAAGGCGAAAAATTACATACCAGGCCGCTCTAAGTATGCTTGTTTAGAGAAACTGCTTGCATTTATGAAGTCTTTGGTGCGGAAAGCAGGGTTGCAAATGACTGCATCAGAGCGACAGTAAAGGCCATTAATTTCCTGTTATGTTTTCCTGTGTTGGGGGCTTTATTAATTTAATTTTACACTGTCGAACAACAACGAGAGCTGACACTGCCACACCGCCACGGCTGGGGTTTTCTTTTTGTGAGTGTAGCAAGGCTTTGCCTGACATGCAAATCAACGCTGTTACCGGAACCAATAAAGATGTGTGGAGGCAAGAGGGGAGGGATGAGGATGGGAAGGGAGGGAGAAGGGGAGAAAAGAGGAGAGAAAGGGCAAAAGCCATCCCTGGGCAGTTTCTGCCTCGCTCCATGCCTCAGGTCTCCTGGCTTCCCAGAGCATCCTCCTCAATCAGCAATTTCTAGCCACCCTTCCCCTTCCCTTGTACCCCCTCCTCCTTGACTTCCTGCCTTCAGATGACTCCATCTGTCTTGTCTTTCTCTGTCCCAGCTCCTGGAAGAACTTGAGTAGGGACATGGCACTCCCAGGAAGAGGTGTGTGTGTGGGGTAGGCTTCTCCTCTTGCCCATTCTCAGCCCAGGCATGTCAAGGAAGCACAGGGACAAGAGACTGGAGGTTGCCCTCTGTCCCCTCCGCCTCTCCCCAGCCAGAGCTAAGGCCTTTGCTATACAGTTCCCTTTCCAGTCGTTTTTCTTCACACTCCCCTTTCCTCTAAAGCTAAGGATTCTGGCCTACTTACATATTATTAGTGAACACACACATGAACCCATGTGCTTGTGCACATGATGAAGAGTCTAGAAAGTGACTCCAGCTTGCTTGTAAGTCCCTCTGAGCACTCCCATAGCCTACCTGGTCAACCATTTATTTCCTTTGAATTCAAGAAAAAATACTGTTTCTGATTGTTCCTCTTTAAGAGATTCTTAAGTTTCTCCTTCAGAGCTGTCTTCAGTAGCCGCGAGGATTGAGGTATTGCATTGGTCTAGACCAAGTTGCCAAAGAAAAATGAATCGCCAGTATCAGAAATACAGGCACGTTCCTGGGAGATCACTTTTTGGTCCCTTTTCTTCCCAGGACCTCAAGATCACACTGCCCTTCTCCCAGAGCTGCTTCCATAAGCTGGTTGCCCCAGTGGTCCACACTGCACAAGTGAGGGAGATAGGGGTAGGGAAGTAAGAGGGCAGAGAAGCTCCCGGGCCTCCTACCAAACACTTATCCGCATCCCTCATCGTAGGCTCTGCCGTCTGCTGGGGCTGAGAGGGATCTGTGAGAGCCAGAGAGAGAGAGGGAGAGAGTCTGTGCATCTTGCCCTCTGTCACTGGCTTGCTCGCACTCCTGCCTGCACTTTCTGCTTTGGGAGCTGTCTGGCAGACTTGGAGAGGCTGTTGGACAAACTCCAGCTCTCCCCAGGAGGAAAGCATAAACTTCATAAACTGCATTTACTTTAATGCAGGTTCCTGGGGCTGCTTTCCTCCAGCTTCTCTTTCCTCCCCTTGTCTGCTCTGTCTTGATCACATTTTTTCTCTGCCCCTGTGTGCACCCAGACCACACACACACACACACACACACACACACACACACACACACAGTGTGGCTAGTGCTCCTGAAAAAGCTGAAATCTGGGCAGGAGGAGGACAGGCATGCATGTTGTAAAAGCTCTATCTGAAGGAGAAAGCCTCAGCCTAGCCCCAGAGAGACCCTGTGAGATGCCCACACGCCTGTCTCCAGTGGAAATCAGCACAAAGGGTGCTTTGAGGCAAGCAAGCAGGCACCCCAGGGGAGGGAGGGATGCTGACATTTTGCTGGGACAGCCAAATGAGGAGCCACCTGAAGGCTGGGCCACGGGCTCCGAGGCAGGGAAGGAGAGAAGGCGAGGCCTCCACGCAGGTTGAGGTCTGTGAGGCCTCCCTTGTCTGGGGCTGTCAAGGTCAGCAGGTTTGGGTTCACCGAAGGGTCAGGATGGTTTGAATTACTGGCTCTGCAGCACTCTGCTCTGAGGCTCGTGATCAGTCTCTCAGCCCTCCCCCAACCCTCCTGGCAGAATGGGGAGGGTCCCAGAGACCCCTACTGGCCACCAGGGCCCTGAGGAAGGCAAGTGATGGCAGAGTGGAGATCAGAGTGGGGAGGCTTCTCTGGGTCCCAGCGCCCCTCTGGTGCAGACACCCGTGGTTGGGAGTTTACTGGGACACATTCCTCTTGCAGGCAGTAGGGCTGGGTCTCCCAGGATGCCTTTTCCCTGACCTTTTTTCTGAGGGATCCTCTAGGACCCTGCCTTTCTCATCTGCCCGTGGGCCTGCAGAGGAGATGGTGCCTGGAGGAGGCGAGCCTTCCTGCAGAAGGGCCTGAGGAACAGCCTCGGTGCCCAGCTCTTCCCTCCATGGCCCTGCCTGAGGGAGAAGGGCAGAGCTGAGGCAGCGGAATTCTTGCTTGGTGCCCTTGTCCATGGGGGAAGGAGGACAATGCCTACCTGCAGGGCTTGAAGGCAGTTGCTGAGTCAAGACAAGGGGGTGAAGGCATTCTGACAAGGTGGGTGTGCATACACAGACGCGGGGGTGGGAGGACCCGAGGCCTCTGGCCAGTGCCCGTACTGCACTCCTGCCACCCCAGTTTCCAGTGGTGGAAGGTCGCACACAGCCCCTCCAATGCGAGTCTATGCATTCTCTCCTGGGGAGTCGGGTCTACCCATCCATTCTGACTTTTTTGACACTTTACCAAAAAAAACCAAACAAACAAACATGCTTTTGTGCTAAACCTTAATATACTTCCTCAAACAACCAAATGTAACTCTTCATCCACAGCAGCATGAACTGGCTGGGAAACTAAGGAGGTTAATGACTCAGCTACATTTGCTGGTATAATCGCAGGTATTTATGTACAAATTCATGCACCTACGTCAGCTACACACAGTCATGGCTAAACCCTGGTTCCTCCCTACTGAAAAAGGTATGTTCAGGTGTACACAGGGCCCAAGGCAAAGGTCTTAAAAGAACCTTTAAAACTACCTCTGATAATGACCTGGTTGGTGTTCAACAGGCTCGTAGCCAACATTACCCTGAGAGTTTAGCTAAAATATGTGATCCAACTACGATAGAAAAATTCCCCCCTCAGGTATGAACGGTCTAATTTCCCAGGTTACTAGGAAGATATAATCATAACAATGAATGTGTGTTCAGAAGTGGATTTTTGGGGGGCGTGTGTGTCTTAGTGAATGCTGACCTTTGGACCTTAGTTCGCTCTTGGGCTGGATGGACAGCAGCCAGGTTTTGAATATTTGTTGGGAAATGAACATAGGCTGAGCTTTGTTCACGCAAGGTAAGGTCAGGTACCTGTCTGGACGGGTGATTCCCTCTATGGAGATCTGGTTTCTGAACTTTCAGAGGACCTGGCTCCTGGGGGGTCAGAGTCTGTGACCTGTGCTAGGTAGCAGGCAGTGTGTGTGAAATCCTATCATTCCAGCAATGATCCACAGAAGCATTTTCCTTACAGAAACTCAAGCTCCGCTTGACTTCCCTCTGCCAATCTACTGTCTTCCTGCAGTGCCTGGTGGGGACCTGGAGGAGAGGAAAAGCCAAAAAGGCTCTGCCACGCCCAGCCCATGATGTAAGCTCACTTCAGAGGTGTGAGAGCCCAGAACCCGTGGGTCCATGCTCCCGGGTGGGTCTTCTCTAAGAAGGAGCTGGATGGCTGGGTTTGGCTGTGATTTTAACGGTTTCATGGCAAAAAGACATAACTGCGCCCAAGTACCGAGTTTAGGTTAAGGAATCAGTGCAACCTCCTTTTGTTTACCCAACATAGTGCAACCTCACCTTGCCTTCTGGGCCCTCCCAGCTCTGCAGACTCAGCAAAACATCCCTAAGATATTTTCATGAAGGGAGCGCTCAGATCCCTCTCTGCTTTCGCCAGCCCCCAGCCTCTGGACCAAAAGGTCAGAGAGAACCGGCCCTGTGGGCCCCAGAGAATTGGCTCCTGCCTCTGCCTCTAAATGTCCACCCATGCAAACCTGCCACGGAGAACTCACCTGCTGACCCGTCAACAGGACTGCAGGTCCAGGCCATGGACACCCAAAGAACCAGAGCCTGGCAGCTGGCCAGGGGCAGTCTCTCCTCTCTCCTGGGGTCCTCCTCGCCTGCCTTTTCTGACACCGGCACTCCTCCCACTACCCCTCCAGAAAGCCAGCGGGGAAGGGAGCCGGGTGACCAGGGCATGCCTGGTTTACATTAATGAGATACACCGAGGGTAATCCAGCCACGGAGCCAGCCTACAAAAGGAGGTGATCACGGGCGGCCAGGAGCAGAGCGGCTCAGGTAATTGGTTTATCTATCTGGAAGCAGGGGGAGCAATCTCAGCACAGACAGACTAGCAGTAAAGTCTCTTCCTTAAGGCTATTTCCTTTGTCTTTTCAATTGCTTGCACATCCATGTGAGAGAGGGAGAGAGTGTTAAAGAGAGAGGGAGAGGGAGAAATGTTAATTTGTGAATTAATGGCTTTTCTCAGCGGAATTGTAAATTCAAATGTCACCTCACACGGTGACACCACGGCTGGTCTGCTGAAGAAGCAATGATAAGATCCCCCACCTCCCTCGGTGCCCCTCCCTCCCCAAAGATAGCTGCGGAGTGGAACATGCTACTTTTAATTTGCAATAACAACACAACAGAGGTATGCAGTAATGACTGCCTTCTTTTCCCCTCCTCCTGGCTTCCTGCACACCCCCAGTCCAGTTGGCTCCCCACTTCCTCCCTCCCACCCCTGTGCTCTTCTGAAACAACACCTCACCTCAGCCTGGCTCACCCCTCCAACCCCACCCCACCCAGGCCCTGATCACATGGGGGGGTGTGCCTTTGGAATTGACGATGCTGCAACCCTCTCTTCTCCTTCAATAATCAGGGAATTAATGACCCTGAAGTTAAAGTGAGGCTGATACCGAGGCCCTGCCCAGCGTTGGGAAAAAGCCTTCATTGTTTTCAAGCAGGAGGCGGGCAGCAGAGAGGGAGATTCATGGATGGAGATTGAATATGCAATTTTCTTTCACCTTGCCAAGAGCTGCCCCTGGGTGTGCCTGGCCTAAATTTTTCCTTTTACCATCTCTGCCTTATCCGGCCCTCCCACCTCCCTTCCATTCTTTCCAGAAAATTACCTTCAAAATTGATTTCCACTTTTACAAACAAATATAATGGGAACACAGGAAAAAACTTGGGCCGTGATGAATTAGGGCTGTCAGGTGCTTCCAGGTCTCCTTTGCTTTTGTTTTACTACCCGATCTGCTCTTTGTTTTTCCAAGGGCTGAAAAAAATGCCCCCGTCCACTGAGGGCCTGACCCTCCAGGCCACCAGGGCCTCAGCCCCCCAATCCAGCAGAGCCCAAGGCGGAAGTGAGCCAGGCCCTGAGACTCCATTCACCTTTGGTTTCCAGTGGAAGCCTGGGCCACCTCCTCCTAGTCTACTCTCTGACCCTTAGGAACCCACTCACTGAAGAGTCTCTAACCGCCTCCCCAGCTCTCTCCCCTGGTCCCCGCACCAGGTTCCCTCTGGCCCCCATACCTCTTAAAGTCCAGACCAGATGCAAACCTCCACCTCCTCTAATGTGGGCAGGATCAGTGTATACCTCGACTAGAGCAAATAAGAGACAGACAGACACTGAGAGATCGCGAAAAGCAGGCAGGTCAAAGACCAGAGGTAAATCCAGAGACTGGAAGACCAGGCTCCTCTGTGAGGGTCCCCAGCCTCAGTCTCCCTTGTGGTGGGGCCCAGGCCCCCCTGGAGGCAGGACCAGGACAGATCATCGTTTTGCCAACAGGGTAATGCTGACATGGGCCTTTGGGCAAAACTCTACATGCACATCTGTGTCTCAAGACCAGGCTGCATGAGCACACCCAGGCCTGGCTCAGGACTCTCCCCATCCCCTGGCGCTGGTGACAGGGACATGATTATGCACCTGCTCACTTTGATCATCCCAGAAAACTGTGTGCCTGCCCAATGCATGGCATTCCATGTCCCCTTTCACCCAACGGTATCAGAAAGGCAGAAAACATACAGTACCCACATTTGCATAAACCACGTGAGAAAGCACCTATGTGCCACAAATCAAACACACATTTCCCAAGGTAAATAAATAAATGTGTATGTGGGAGCAGAAATACACAGCAATGGATGGAGGGAGGGAAGACTCTGTGTTGGAGAAGAGGAGGTCCTGGGTTTATTCACACACATCTGAAACGCCTTTGGAGGCTAATAAGAGATGACACGTGGCCCAAGCGGATGGCCACAGAGCAAATGTGAAAACAGAGATGGACAAAGGTCCTCCTGGTTACACAGGGAGGCTGACATCTTTCCTTGGTTGCCCTGGTCCCATCCAGGTTGGTTTATCCAGCATTAGCTTCCCTAGGCTGCTCTGTTTAAAAGGAACCACACTATGATGAGGGTGCTGGTACCCACAAAGTTTCCTTCTGACACAACTTCATTTCCCCTTGAAACATAAACCTGCCAATGACGCCTTTCTCCCCAGACACACAGTGAGCCATCTTCGAAGATGGAGTTGGCTCAGCTCCATGTCCGTGATTTCGTGTAGTCCTCTCCATGGTCCCCGTGAAGTCAGTGCCGTCACTATCTCCATTTTACAGAGGGGAAGACTGAGCTGATGAAGGTTAAGAGGCTTACCCAAGGCATTACGATGCAAACCCAGCTGCACCTCCCTCCAGAGCCCTTCCCCACTGAGTCACATTGCCCAGCCCGGGACTGCCTGCTGGCCTCTCCACCGAATCCTCCTTCTACGTGGGGCCCTTTGCAGCGTTCTCTTGCTTGAAGCCTGGGATCCTAGATGGGGCAGGAGCTGCTCCTTCCTACAGCATAATCCCCTCATCTGCCCCAAGTCAAACCCCAGCAACACACAAGGGACTTCAAGCAGGTGAACTAAGGAAATCACTTCTCACCGTTATGGCTTCAGCCAAAGCAGAAGGGAGCTATTAAAGGCAGTGACAGGGCTTGGCTGTTTGCAGCCATGCAACCTGCTCTGCCTGCAAACGTACAACTGCACTGCCTTGGCACCACTCAACTGCACAATTCATTGTGCACCTAATTAATGGAAGGCAGAATCACGGCCCCTGCAATCCCATGCATCAAAGGATGATACCGACACACCTCCCCTTGCACAGATCTAAAGACTCACACCATATGACTTCATTTGGATTTTTGGACAAATTATGTAATTGTTTTGGGATTCACCACCACTGATGGATGGCAATGCTTTAAACCATGGCCAAAAGCAACTGGGTGAAGGCAAAGGCCTTTGGTCCTGAAAAAATACGAGTCCCTATTCTGCAGTCACATCAGCCGGTTCGTGCAATGTTCAGTAATGCAGTGTCCCTAAAAAGGACTCTAACATATCCACCCATAATTAGAGCCAAGAAGAGGGACAGATTTCAGGAGGGTACTGAATGGGAATCTACCTTCTCAGACTGATGGATGGCCTGTCTGCCAGGTGCTTTATGACATAACTTCCCCATCTATCCCTGGTCTGTCTACCTGTCTCATTCCAGGATCTTCTGGACTCTCGGGGGGAAGGGGGAGGGTTGAAGCTTCTTGACTAGCACCTTTCTCAAAGGAAAAGTCTGGAGATTTTTCCATCCTTCCAAAGGCCAGGGCATGAGAGGGCGTCTCAAGCAGGCTCACAGTCACTGTTGGTTTCCTTTTTCCCCAGAGTCACTGCTGATCGGTCCTTTACTAATGTCCCCACAGATCTGATGCAGATACTAATAACGCTGTCCATATTCTGAGTGCCAACGCCAATAATGCTCTGGGTATTATCACTGTGAACACCAATAACTACTGCTGAGATTGTCTCTAATAATGCCAGCACACATTGCAGCGATTGTCCTCGCTAATGCCCACCACCGTGACATTGTTAGAGCTAAAGAACAGGCTGCACTGTACCCATAGGCAGGAGCAGGAGTGGCTTCCTTGAGGACAGAGATGCTCACAGCTGGCCCCTGGGCTATGACACTGCCAGGGAGATGCCCTCCATGTTTGGGACCAAAATCAAGCTGGCCTGGCAGAGGCACAGGGCCCTCCAGAAGGAGACCTGTCCCTCCACTCCCTTAAGGTCTAGTGCCTTGATGTGCACCCTGTTCCCATCCCAGCCCCCCTCAGGTCCCTGGGCCAGCTCTCTCTTTCACCTGCAGTGCCGGGAGCTGAAGGACACACCTGGGTGTCTGTGCGGCCCATGCCTGAGGCTGCCTCCTGCGCCCGGCCTGCCAGCCGCTGTGCTACCTTGGCCTGACTGCAGAGTTGGGCTACATCATCTTGACACTTAATTATCTCTCCTGTTCTTAATCATCTGAGCTGCTCCCTAATGCAAACTGGGCCTGGCTGCTTGGAGGTGCCCGGAGTCGGGGGAGGGGGTGGCTGTGGAGGGTCTGCCCTTCCTGTCCTCTCCCTTCCCACCTGGCCCGATGGATCAAGTGCATGGATCATGTGTGGGGTGGTGTGTGTGTGGTGATGGTGTGTGTGTGTGTGTGTGTGTGTGTGTGTGTGTGTGTGTGTTTTGGCACAGGGTGGTCAGGGAGAACTGGCTTTCCTCATAGGTTCTGGCCTCTACGAGGGAAAGATCAGTTCCATCTGGCCTGGGGTTGATCAGAAGGAAGGGTGAGTCAAGGCAAAATAACCTCCCCACCTCCCCAAAAGAGAAGCAAGGTCTCTGATCCTTCTTGCCACTGAGCTAGGCCTCGGGCTAAGTATTTATGTAGTAAGAGTAAATTTAGAGACTGCCATTACCTCTCACCTAGAATTCAGCTGGTTCCTGAGGTGTCTCCCCGCTGCCATTGCTACCACCATGCTGGAGGAGGGCCTCCCCTAACCCAGCCCTGCTCTTGTGCTCTTCCTGATCAGACACTTTTGGTGGCTTCTCATGTCTGCAGGCAAAAGTCCCGTCTTGGCCTGCTCTCCCATACCCCTAACTCCTCCACTTAGCCCTGCCTCCACAACTTCCCCTCAGGCCCTTTCATCCGAGCCAAAGCACCCCTGTGTTCTCCGCATAGTACCTTCCGACCACCAGGCTCAGTCTGTCCCATAGAATTTCAACTACCATTGTCTTTGAACCGTGCCGCTGGTCCATCCCTTAGGCCCCTCTGGTCCATCCCTTAGGCCCCCCTCAGAGAGCAGCCCTTCCTGGGGGTTCACTCCTTCCTCTGTCTGAGTTCCCACAGCCTGCAGCCCAGACCTCCGTCACAACACAGATATCCAGATATCTGATGGGCCTTTCTGCTCTCTGGGCTCCTGTTTTATACGCCCCACTAGACTATAAGCGCCTTAAGGACAAGAATCATATCTTGATCTGCTCTGGGAACCTAGAGCACCAAGCCTTTCTTATGAGTGATACCCAGAAAAGGTTCACTGAATTGAATTGAATTGTCTTGAAACAATGAATGTGATCAACTGCTCAGAGAGGAGAGCGTTCTGTTCTGCCCACCTGCAGTGGCCACAGCCTCAGGCCAGTGCTTCTCTATCTCCAGCCTCCTTTCTTGACCCACAGGAGTCCAGGAAGCAGTGGACATGCTTGACCCCAACTTCAGACCAGTGGGGGGGAGTCCAACGGGGGTCCTGTGGCCTCCCCTAGCCCCCTGGTTGTCTCACAAGTGCTAAGGGTTTAAAGGAGAAATCCTCAGGGTCTGAGGCAGAATCTTCCAGATTACTCAGGATGCTGGGGAGCTTGGCGAAGGCCTGAGTATGGGGAACCCCCAGGGAGAACTGAGACACAGGCCCTTTCACACAGCCGCCCCTTGCCCATCAGTGGCTATTGCCAAAACAACCACAATGAAATTTAGTGAGTGGCAAAGGCCGTGGCAGCCAAATGTGTTTGGATATTTTGGAAGAAGGAGAAATAGAGCCAGACAAGCTGTTTTCCTGTGAAACGAGGCCATTAGGGCTTCTGGAAGGAGGCCAGACCCGGGTCATCACTGTCTTGCCAGACCCAGGCCTTGCCTACACACTGTCCCTTTCTGCTGGAGTCCGGGGCTCTCACACTCTCTTTTCCCTCAGCCTGGGCCTAGGGAATCTCAGCTTTGTCTCTTTTCTCTGTTCCTTATCCTCTAGAGCTGTCCCAATCAAGGGCTTGTCTGTGCTTGGGATGACCACAAGATTTACTGTCCAAATAGGACATTTTTGAGAGAAAAGGAGATGCTGACTGGCCAAGATGCAGAGACAAAGGCATAAATTGGGAATGTCTGGATGAATGCGATATATGATCCCCCACCTATGTTCATATTTAGAGGGTTCTATTTCATGAGAGATACCCTTAAAAGTACACCCTCTCTAGACCAGGAAGTTACTGCTTCCCCAGCAGGGACGGTAAGATTAGGGCAGGAAGCAGGCTCCAGACACTGGGGTCTCCCTTTGTCTGGGCCTGCCAGCCCTGTGCCCTGGTCTCATGCATCAAAAGAGAACCAGATGGTCACCAAGGGACCCTTAATGTCACAACATTTGAAAAACACTTTCTCCCAAGCTCCTCGCCACCACTGTCTCCTCTGATTTTCTCTCCCCGCTTCTCCTCCTCTTCATCCCTCTCACGGTATAACTCCCTGCCCAACAGCTAGCTGCCCCCAAGGGATTACAGGGAATGAGGGGAAGGGCCAGAGAGGAGCCTTGGGGGTGTCTTCTCCCATAGCAAAGAGCAGGGAGGGCCCATGCCCAGCTCCCCTAGTGGTTTGAATGGGCACAGAGTCAACGTGTTACAGAGAAAGGGCAGCAGGGTCAGCTGCACGTGACATCACTCCCCCATTTCCTGATGGGTTCAGATCAGGGGAGGACAAGTCAGTTTAGCTTTTCATCCCCAGGTCAGAAACCAGCTGTCCCCTAACCTCCAAAACCTTCCCATGGTCCATGGTTCCTGCTTTTCCTCCTGGCATCCTGCAGGGATGTTTGGGGTGAATCCCAGCGGAAGGTGAAGCAGTTGGGGCTGCTGAGCAGATGGTGAAGCTGACGGCCCCACCAGCAGCTTGCCTCCCTCTCCCCAGGAGCCAGCAGGGTAGTGGAGGGACCTGGGCTTTGCTACTAAAAGTGATCTCACAGCAAAGCAGCTGCGAAGCTGGGCCGAAACCGGAGCTCTGAGTCCAGGGACAAAGCATGCACAGGGGAAGCCAAGCCTCTTCCCTCCTCCCTACCTTCATCACGTTTCCTCTTCTCGCCATTGGAGCGGGGATCCCCAGGATCCCATTGATGGAGTAGGATCCCACTGGATCATTGGAGGCGCTGGAAACAGGAGGGGAGGCCGTACTGGGAACTAGATGGGAGGAAGAAGGAAAGGCCATCAGAATAGTGGTTGTGATCGCAGGCCAAAGCCCCAAGGCTGGGGGCAGAGAGAGGCAGAGGGAATGAGATGGGATGGGGAGCCCATAGTCTCCTTTCTCTGAGATTTAAGGAGGAACGAGTTGCTGCATACAATTCAAGCTCTTCACTGCTATCCGCCCTGGGCTTAGTGGGGACCAGTCAACCCAGGCCTTCTCTGCAGACCTGGAGATTTCACTCACTCACTATAGGTTGAACCTACTCTTGAGGATGGATGGAAACAGCAAAGCGGACTCAACCTAGAAAGTGGTTCAGGGGTCCTGAGAGAGCACAGCTCCTTCTTGCAAAGCTCATCCCCGGATCCCTGGGGCTGGGCAAATCCATTTAAACAAGTCCCAGCCCATTGTTTCTAGTCTCCTGGGCAGAGTCTTTCCCAGTCCTGATTTAGAGTCTGTGGCTTTCTAAGATCTTTCTGATTCTCTTAGAGACACATGAATGGGCCTGATATTCCCCAGGGGTATGAAGCTCTTCACTCCCACCTGTTGCTTCTGGTCTTGAAATCACCTGAGAAGTTCCTAATTTTCCCTTCAGGGCACAGAGTAGTGAACACATTCACTTGGCAGTGATCAACTCAGGTACAGCTCGATCCAACCCTCCCCTCCAGCACATGCTGCAACCCAGGCCTAGCAAACAGGGCTCCTGCCAACTCCCGGAGGGCTGGGACCAGCCCTTTCTACTTTCTGCTGGTCCAGAGAGAGGGCACAGCTGCCAAGAGGGACAGCAGAAGAAGTTTAGCCACATCCCAGTCCCTCAAGATCTCACCTATGGCTTCGGCAGCACTGAGCGCCCTTGGGTCAAAGGGACAGTGAGTGGGAGGGAGGGGGGGTGCTGGCAGATGTTCTGGTGGGACTGGTCATGTCTCTGCAAGGCTGGAGCGAGGGTCAATAAATGAGGGGCCTGGAGAGGGCAGAGAGGTATGGCAGATGAGAGAGAGAGACAAAGACATCAAACAAGATGAACTAAGAGGAGAGAGGCCGTGAGGAGGGAGGCGGACAGACAGAGGAGGAGGTCCAGGGCCACCTGGACAGAGAGGAGAGGAGAGGGAAAGGCAGAAGGGGTAGGAAGAGGAGAGAAGACAGAGGGGGAGAAAAGAGAGGAGGAGAATCTTAAAAATTAACAAAACAAAAATGGAGTAAGCAAGTAGATATGAAAGAGAGAAGAACAGAGAATAAGAGATGGAGCAGGAGGATGGGAAGAAGGAAAGCTAGAGAAAAGGGAGAGAGAGAGAAAGACGCACAGACTGATAAAGGCACGGAGATGCAGGCAGGATGGTCTCTCAGGCAGATCCTGCACCTCTAGGAACCCAGGGCGAGCGCAGGCCTTGGACCTCAGACAGTGTGAATTCCCCAGGGCTGGAACGGCACTGCTCAGCTCTCAGGGGGCCCAGCATCTCCCCGTCCCTAAGTCCTCTTACCAATGGTGTGGCCAGGGGCAGTCACTCCGGTCCCAGCTCCATCCGGTGTTGGGTGGAAAGGCTGCTGGACTTTGGTCCGGATGATCCTGCAACAGCATCACCGACAGCATCACATGTCACATGCCCTCTGAGGCCCTGCCCAGGGAGCCCTCCGGAGGTGGCTCCTCCAAGCTGCCTAGCTCCCTCCTCCCTCGGCTGCTCTCTGTACCCCTGCCCTCCCTGACTGCGGCAAGGCAAGAGCTTGCCCTCCTGTTGGCCCTGTGGATCCAAGTTCAGTGCATCCCTAGGCCAAGGCAGTCTGCATTCTGTCCTGCCGTGCATCGACCAAATTGTCGTTTGACGTTTGGTAGCAAGGATAAGCGGAGAAGGCAATGGCACCCCACTCCAGTACTCTTGCCTGGAAAATCCCATGGACAGAGGAGCCTGGAAGGCTGCAGTCCATGGGGTCGCTGAGGGTCGGACAAGACTGAGCGACTTCACTTCACTTTTCACTTTCATGCATTGGAGAAGGAAATGGCAATCCACTCCAGTGTTCTTGCTTGGAGAATCCCAGGGATGGCGGAGCCTGGTGGGCTGCCGTCTATGGGGTTGCGCAGAGTCAGACACAACTGAAGCAACTTAGCAGCAGCAGCAGCAAGGATAAGCGGAGAAGGCAACGGCACCCCACTCCAGTACTCTTGCCTGGAAAATCCCATGGATGGAAGAGCCTAGAAGGCTTCAGTCCATGGGGTCTCTGAGGGTTGGACATGACTGAGCGACTCCACTTTCACTTTTCACTTTCATGCATTGGAGAAGGAAATGGCAACCCACTCCAGTGTTTTTGCCTGGAGGATCCCAGGGACGGGGGAGCCTGGTGGGCTGCCATCTATGGGGCTGTACAGAGTCGGATACAACTGAAGCGACTTAGCAGCAGCAGCAAGGATCAGGGCAGTGGAGTGAGCAGACCACAGCATCCTTCCCTTTTCTGGGAGTTGGGGCTTGCCCTGGTGACTCGCTGTCCACCCTTCCCTTCTGGAGATCATTTTGGAGCTGGCTTTCCTATTGGGACTGTATCAAAGTCCTCCAGAGGCAGGGAGGGAGTGAGATCTCCCCACTTCCTGAGCTAAAGACAGAATCAGGGAAGGGCTGGGTCACAGTAACCCTTTCGTCTCCAGGGTTCCAACACAGCACACAGTCCCTCTGTCAGGCCCAGAGCAACTCCCTGAACTACTTAGTGCTCTCACACCCTGCAAAGCCCTGTTGCTACCCAGCTCGCTGGCACACTGGCCTCCTTCCCAGAGGCCTTACTTGAATCTCAGCTTCTTTACCCTGGGTGAAGAGACTGGTGCCTTCCCCATGCACTCCAGGTGAGGGTGGGGGTGAGGGCTCCAGATCAAACACTGCAGGGCTGAGGCCTGTCATTGATCCAAGGGCCCAAGGCTCAAGGACGCAAAAGACCAACCCTAGGGCCAGCATCGAGGAACATTTCCCTCCACCCACTGGTCCATCGGGTGCCCTTTGCTAAGGCAAGGCCCGCTCCCCGCAGAGAGGTGTGTGAGCCAAGTTCATCTCAACCGGCCAGGTGAGTCACAAGCTGTGCATGGACTGGAACACTTGCAGGTGGCCAAGATAAGGTCTCTGCCTCCCAGGACTGGTAATGAAATTGGGTAGGGAGGTCACACCCTGAGAAACCTAAGTCACCCCGAGGGAGGGAGCAGGCAGTAAGTACCAGGAAGATGCAGGAGAGGAGTTGCCTGCTGTGCATGGGGCAGAGGAAGGGGAATGGGAAAAAAAGACATTGAGGAGGTGGAATCTGGAATTTGATGTAGAGCCTCCAAGCAGTGTAAGGCTGAATACACACACACACACACACACACACACACACACACACGAGCCAAAGGCACAGAGGATAGTGGAAAAGTCGCTGGGCCACACGTCTAAAGTCTTGATTCTGCCATTAATTGGCCACATAGTCTTGGCCTCATGATTCTCCTTCCAGCCCTCAGTTTCTTCAGTTATAAAGTAAAGAGGATAGATGACAGGCTCTCTAAGTTCTCTTTCTCCAGTAAAAAAATAGCATGCTCTTAACATGAACAAAGAAGTGGGAAAGAGGATGTTATAAGCAGATGCTGGAGGAGGGTGGAAGAAAAGCAAGGGAGGGAGCAGGGGGTGAGGGGGTAATGCCTATCCAGGAACTCTGGAGGGATGTAAGGGCTAAGAGGAAATAGGCTGAAAAGTTGGAAGTAATGATAACACTAGTGATTTTTCTACTTATTGAGTGTCTACTATGTGCCTTTATTACTGTACATATAAAATTTTTAATTCTCATAACAATCTTCAAAGCAGTACTATTATCCTCATTTTGCAGACTTAAAGTCAAAACTCAAAGAGGTTAAGGAGCTTACTGAAGATTACACTGTCGGCTAGGGCAGAGGTGGAATTCAGTCTCTAAAATGTGTACTTTTCATTACGTTGTCAGACTTCCCCCAGTATATAGGAACCAGGTTTACAGGGTCTTAAGCCATGAGTGATTTCTAAACTAAAGAGACAGGTACAAACCGATGCAGGTAAAGCAACAGACAGGCACAAGGCCCTAAGGGGCTGGTCTCAGAGAAGAGAAGGAAAGGGGGGAAGGGGAACTCCCTGGCAGTCCAGGGGTTAGGACTCGGTGCTTCCACTGCTGAGGGCCCGGGTTCAATCCCCCATCGAGGAACTAAGATCCCACAAGCCACTCAGGGTGCCCCCCTCAAAAAAAGAGGGAGAAAGAAGAATTTGCAAGACACAGTAAAGGCAGAATGGCCAGGAATTGGCAACTAACTGGAGTCAACCATGACTCCACTAGTCTACAGCTCTGAAACCACAGTGTTGCGTAACTGGAAGGCTGGCGGTTTGTCCAGCTCTCAGGAAGAGGAACGCAGCATGGTGACTGGCTGGTCCTTGACATGCATCATTCGAGGAGGCAGATGAGTGCCCAGGTAGAAGACTGTTCACAAGCCAGCACAGCAGACACAGATTTAGGAGCCTGTCAAAGAAGGGCGTGTTGGTTGGGATGAAAGGCCTAAGGAGGAGACCTTGGAGGACATCTCCTAACAGAGGCTAAGGAAAAGAACCTGACCTTGCACAGCGCTCACAGTTGGTCGTACAGGAAATGGCAGAACCAGGATCAGGTGGTGTTAGCCAAGTCAACAGAGAAGAACATTTCCAGAAGGAGAACATAACCCACAGCCTCCGTGATGACACCATCCATGGTGACATAAAGTTTGAAGGGAACTGGAAATAAGAAGAAGCACAGATTTGGGGATTTGGGGTGACCACTAATGACCTTGTGAGAGTGGTCTCAACAAAGCAACTGAGGCAAAAGCCAGACAGAAAGAGGTTAGGGAGTGGACAGGAGGAGAGGGAGGCAGTGAAATAGATCATTGCTTCAGAAGTTTGTAGAAAAGGAGAGAGATGTGTGCAAGCTGAAGAAGGCAGGTGAGTGGAGGGAAGCCTGTTCAGGGCAGGAAGGACCTGGACATGTTTGTAGCCAAGAAGAAAGAACTGATGAAGGAGAGGCTGAAGTTGCTGAGAGAATGTGGATGACCGCCAGACAAGGTAGAAGAAGGAGAGAACAGAATGGCGGGCTCAGGGGGAGGCAGCAAGAAACAGCATGTGCTGATGGGGGCCAGAGTTTCTGGGTTTGGAGCATGATCATGATGGCAAAGACCCGATGGTCGCTAAGGGCAGTGTAGCCTGGTCTACAGGAGAAGTCTAGAGGCTGAGCAACTCAAAGCAGCTGCTCCTAATTCACTGCAGCAAAAAGTTTCTGGGGTCTCAGGAGGCTGGTGAGTGGCTCTGATTTGAGGGCTGATGAGCTCTGGACAGAGGGAGCCCCCAGACTGAGGCTGTGTGAGACAGACAACTGGGTGGCCTCATGCAGCTGCTGTCTTTGTTACCCAGAGCCTCTGACCCCTGGGGCGCTGGTGCAGATTTAGCTGAGGCAGCAAGTGATGGAAAATCACTACTTCCTGACAGCGGCTTGGTGGTGCACAGGAGAGGAGCTGGGCAGGATGCCTGCTGTGACTTACTAATGCTCTTGGTGTCCATCCATGCCCCCCAGGCGGTGGACACTCACGAGTCCCCAAAGCTAGATCTCAGAATTTAAGAACCAGGACTGTGGAAACCTGATGGCCATCCATCGCCCTCCTGCATCCCATACACAGCCCAGTGACTCATGGGAATATCCCTAAGGGTTAAATGGATACAGAGGTTGCTTTGCATGACTGCCTGACACTATTTCCCCCTGTTTCTCCTCCTATTGCTTCTTCAATTCTTTCTCATTCTTGGCCCCATAAGACAGCCAAACACATCTGTAGCCCCTACAGCTCCAGGCAGAGTTGGCCTGGAAAGTCAAGTTCCCACACATGCATCCTTGGAGGAGACAGTCAGGAGCTTTGAGCACATTTACTGGGGGCTGGGAGGTGCCATTTCCTGTTTGCACAGAAAGCCTGCCCTGCTCCCCACTCCTCCTCCAGGCACACTTTCCTTGACAGGGATGCTCTTTCTTCCCCACCTTCCAGGGAACCTCCTGGACTTTGCCTTGGCTCAGCCAGGGCCTGCAAATACTCAGCATCTCACACTCATGAGGCTGTGAGCAGAGCAAAGGGGAGTAGAGGGTGGGCTCCGGGCTCAGTCTGCCTGAGCCTGAGTCCCAGTTCTGTTACTTATTGTCTGTGGAATGAATCCCAAGTGTTTCTCATTCTCTCATCTGTAAAATAAGATGACACTATCTACCTCATAGGACTGCTACGGGGGTTAAATAGGATAATTCATGTAAAATGATTAGTGTGATGCTTGGCTCAATAAATGCTAACTATAACTGTAACTACTACTACTATTATTCCTGTGGGTGACCCCCAGGCCAGGCTGCTCTCTATGGAGGGGCTAAACCAGGTGCAGGCGAGGAGGCCACTCAGGCCCATCTGCCCCAGCCTGGTCAATGCAGCTGCTTCCAGGACCCTGGGAGGCGCACTGAGAAGACAGGAAACAGGAGCAGCAGGTGTCAAGCCTGACCCAACAAGAGATGCATCAGAGATTCTTGGGAAGGCAGACTGGGGGCCCTGTCTGGCAGCACTGGGAAGGGTCCTTAGACAGTAGGAGCAGCAGTTCCCTCAGGACCCAAAGATGCCAGGGGGTTGTGGTAGAGCTTTGGAGTAAAGGAGAACAAGGCAGGTGAAGTCACTCCCTCTTTGGTTAAATTCCCAGGAGGTCTCCACCCTTGGCCATGCTGGAGATCCAGAGAGTCTCATGAAGGGGTACTTCCCTGGTGGCCCAGTGATTAGGACTCTGCTTCGGTGGCTCAGAGGTTAAAGCGTCTGCCTCCAATGCGGGAGACCCGGGTTCGATCCCTGGGTCAGGAAGATCCCCTGGAGAAGGAAATGGCAATCCACTCCAGTATTCTTGCCTGGAGAATCCCATGGACGGAGAAGCCTAGTAGGTTCATGGGGTCGCAAAGAGTCGGACACGACTTCACCTTCACCTCCACTGCTGGGAACACGGGCTCAATCCCTGGTTGGGGAACTAAGATCCTGAATACCCTGCAGTTATGGCTTAAATAAATAAACAAATTTAAACCAAACCACACCAAAAAACAAAAACAAAAACCCAATCTCAACTGCTCTGTGAGTTAGCATGAAATCAGGTCATGAGTTTGTTAAACTCATGAAGAAAGAAAGACACTCTCAACTCTAAGAAAGCGCTGGGGGGGATTCTTCACTCCTGTTCTGATTTTCTTCCTCCTCTTCCTCCTCCTTCCTCTGCATCTCATTCTCTCTCTCCCCTTCCTGTCTATCTCTGCCCCTTCTCTGTCTCCCTTCCCTATGTCTGTCCGTCTGTCTCTTGGCACCCAGAAGTCCCACTGTGGCTGTGTGAGCTTATTGATTCCTGGTAGCTGGGGGAAAGCGGGAGGCAGGGCTGGGGTGCAGGCTCGGGGATGGAAATGGAAGGCTATAAATTATTTGTGACAGGAAAGCAATAGTGGCAGAGTGCTGAGCACAAGTCCTGTGTCACTATTAGATTCCTTTTAGCCTGATGACACTGTAAAAAAGGTTAAGTGTCTGCTGGAATCGTACACCTGGGGGGCCGGGGCAGCCTGGGAGCAGAACAAGCCACTGAGAGCAGGTATATCAATTCTCCAGGCCAATAATATTCCTCTCATTGATCGCCACGCAAAGTTCAAAAATCTCATTACAGCCAGGCAGACCGGGAACTTTTTACAAATCAATAGAATGATATAATGTATGTATACTTAGTACAAATGTATCTATTCATCTATCCATCCATCCACGGTCCGCCTCAGGGTTTCCAAGTTAACCTACCCATCATATTATGTTATGTTATGTATGATATTATATTGCATTATATTATATGATAATAAATGGTGTGCAAAAACTCCCCCTGAGGTGGAGACAAGAAGAGGCCCTATTAGCATTGAGGTGACCTCAGACAGCTCACCTTGGAGTGAGTCAGGTGGCAGCATTTCCAGGGCTGGGCTGCTCAGGATTTCTGGGAGCAGTGCTTCCTTAGCAGAGACTCCAGTAATAAAAACCTATTGTTTACTGAGTATTTACTATGAGCTAAACCCAGGTGGCTCCAGGTAAAGAACCCTCCTGCCAATGCAGGAGATGTGGGTTCAATCCCTGGGTCGGGAAATTCCCCTGGATA
Source organism: Aepyceros melampus (assembly GCA_006408695.1). NCBI lineage: Eukaryota > Metazoa > Chordata > Mammalia > Artiodactyla > Bovidae > Aepyceros > Aepyceros melampus. Next base: position 263,191 of record SJXQ01000602.1, read on the forward strand.
AGGAAATGGTGACCCACTCTAGTATTCTTCCCTGGAAAATCCCACGGACAGAGAAAGCTAGAGGGCTACGGTCCATGTGGTCCCAAAGAGTCGGACATGAATGAGCGACTAAATAACAAAAAACAATGTTCTAAGTGCTTAAAACAAACAGTTCATTTAATCCTCACAACAACACATTTTGCATATAAGGCATATTATAACTTGCCTAAAGTTACCTATTTAAGAAATGGAAAATCTGGGGGTTTAATTCAGGCAGACTAACCCCAAGGCCCCTACCCTTAACCGTGAAACCATACTGCCTCCAGGAAAGAGATATCCCAAAGCCCAGAATTCAAACTCTAGGATTCTACGGTTCTGTTCTCTCGTTCTATTGTGTTTTGAGAAACAAAGGATAAGGGACTCCCTGAGATTCAGCATTCCTTTCTATAAAATGGGAGTATAACACCTGCTGGAACCAGCTGCTGACAGCATGATACACACATGGGACCTCCAAGCGTGTCCCCACAAAATCCTGCCCAGCTACCCAGAACAAACTGCCTTCTCCACTTTGGAAGTACCTCTTAGTAGAACCACAGGTTGGCCCAGGGCCTGGTCATATTGCTGATTTGCTGAGTCTTTGGGGCAATATGTCAAGTATTAACATACATGTGTTGTATACATATATAAATCAGTTTCAGTTGCCTGCTTCTAGAGGTTTGCAGAAAATGTTTCATCTCTGGTATGGGGATAGTCTTTCCTGATTGAGTAAATCAAAGGAACTCCAAGGTAGAGAATGTTTCAGACTAGCTGGCCCCACTGATTATTAAGAAAATGATGGTGGGAGGGGCCTCTACCAGTGACTTTGAGCTGCCTGGGTATTACAGGCTGGATCATGCAAGAGGACAAAATATTTGCTTCAGCAAAGGGTGTTTTGCACAACGAATGCAGGTAATTGCTTTAACTCAAGCCTTTGAAGCTGCCTTCAGCAGGCTGGAGTCCCTGGCTCTGCCCTGAGGCCAATCAGAGCTACAAAAACAGCTGGATACTTTTCATGGCAGAACCTCAACTGAGATCTCATAGATTATTCAGGAAAATTTTGCCCTTCCCCAGAACATTTCCAACTTCTCCCTACTCCTGAGAACTCTAAGAAACTGACATTCTCCACGCTGTACATCCTAGGTTCTTAGTTCTTCAGAAGAAATTCATCCCCTCCTCCCCACAGGCACCAAAAGCAGACAGTAGCCACCCAGCCCTCCCCATGGGTAGCCTGGAAGTCCTTCACATGAACTCTCTTTTCCTAGGCTCAGGCTCTACATTTGGTGCAGAGTTAAAGTTGTTTGCCCACACCCACTCGCATGCCCCTTGGGTTTCAGTTTGGACAAGTGACCATATGGCAGGCAGGGTTCTGTGCATGAGAATGGCCCCTGATGAGTGGAACCTAAGGGCAGGCTCTTCCATTCTGGCTGCAGTAGGATATAATTAGAATACACAGGTTTCCCCTAAATGTGTCAAGGGTTTCTGCCTCTTTTGCTACTTCTCAGAGGTCATAACTGAGCTCCAAGAGATGACAGGTGAAGTGAAATCACTCAGTTGTGTCCGATTCTGCGACCCCATGGACTGTAGCCTACCAGGCTCCTCTGTCCATGGGATTTTCCAGGCAATAGTACTGGAGTGGATTGCCATTTCCTTCTCCAGGGGATCTTCCTGACCCAGGGATCGAACCCGGGTCTCCCACATTGTAGACAGACGCTTAACCTCTGAGCCACCAGGGAAGTCTGCTCCAAGAGATGACAGTCCTACCTAAATGCTTATAGAAAGTTGTCCCCAAACTACTGTCCTTGAGCCACTGGCATTAGAATCCCCTGGGGTGCATGCTAACATGCACATTCCTGGAACCTCCTTCAGACCTTATGCATTTAGAATTTCTGATGGAAGTGGGCTCAGGAATCTGTATTTAAGAAATCCTCCAGATTACTCTTAAACTCTCTGATATTTGGAAACCTAGCTTAAGCCAAGGGGTAAGGAAACCATTCTCAAGAGCTGTGAGAACATCTTAGTGAGTTGAAGGTTTTTTACTCATATTCTATTAATGCACATCTCCCTCATCAGCTAATCCTGACTCCATCCAACAGAGTAAACAAAACTCAAGAGGCTATCCGTTCCTCTGTGGAAACAAACAATAAGCCACAAATAAATATAATTTCAAAATAGTTTTTGGTACCTTCCCAGGCTGATGGGTTCCCAGTGGGTTGCTTAGATGCCAGGCATACTTTCTGCATCAGTTTAGCTTCCTAAGACTGGCACTGCCCTTCTACCACGTGTCCCTGGGAGCCCAGGCCAGATACAATTTACCAGGCTAGATGGGCCATGGGGCTGGCCCAAGGGGGCAATAGTGACGGTTTATATGATGAATGGTAAGCATATGGATTGATTTAACTTCAAGATATGCATAGGTTTAAAAATTAAGGGGCAATGTGATTAACTAACCATTTGGAAACCAGTCTGCAGTGCATGCCAAGCTCAGAGCGTGACCAGACTAGCTCCTCTCACCACCGGCCATGCCCTCATCTGTCAGGGCTGCCCTGGGCTAGAGTTCGGGTCTACCAGCTGTCCACCGCACAGTCCAGCGGCTACAAGACTGACTAATGTGATGGTGAAAGGGGTCCCTATAGACTCATTGCAGGGACAAGACGTCCCTATCCATCCTTCCCAGCCTTCCATAGGCAAGCAGAAGGGAGCCTGGAGAGGAGAGGGCTTCAGCAGCAGCAGCCAAGGTGGGGCCTGCTAGCTGCTGCCTGGCCTGCCTCTGGCTCCTCCCACTGCTCACCTTCTTACTCCATATTCAAAAACAATCCATTGGTCTCTCTGTGCCTGCTCCTGAAAGACTGTGATGTGGCTAAACCCAACTATTGCTTCCTATTACCTACAGGATAAATTTAAAATTCCTCAGCCTGGCCTTCAGAATGTTTCCCAATCTGGCTCCACTCTGGTTTTCCAACCTATTTCTTTCTCATCCCCCTTCCACATAGGATCCAGCACAGAATTGAAACCTGTGTTTTTGTTTACTCAATCCACAGTGAGTCCTCCTCTGGACTCAGCTCTGTAAGGTCACATGTGACGCCTATTTTTCTCACCATTGTATTTCCCGCACTTAGCAACAGTGCTTGGCATGATATAAGTACTTAAAAACTACTTGTTGAATAGCAAGTGAATGTTATTACTATTAAAAATAACAATAACATAATCTTAAAGGACATAGTGAACTAATATATGTTCACTATGTGCCAAGGCACTCTGCTAAGTAAATGGATTCTTTGTTTTTTGCAACTCTTTATGAAGACTATTATTCTGTTCTGCAGAAATGGAAGCTGAGGCTCAGAGAGGTTGTGTAACTTGCTAAAGATCACACAGCTGTTAAGTACCAGAGCCAGGATATTTGAACTTGGGAACCTGACTCCAAAACCCATGTTGCTAAACACTAGGTAGAATAAGTCAGTCAGATCAAGAACAGATGGTAAAATCTATGAGAAACTGGGCCTGGATAGAAGGGTTGCATATAAAAATAGTAAAAGCAATAAGTATCATTCATTTCATACTCATTCTATGACAAGCATTATAACAAATGCATTTTCTTATCCAAATCCTAACTATAACTCTATCAGATGGAGAAATTTTCTGTTTTCCTAAGGAGACAACAGAGAGGCTAAGCACCTAGCCTACGGTCATGTGCTTAACAGCACTGGAGCCAGACTTTGGGTCTGTGACTCCAATGTCTATAGGTGGAACCATATCATCTCTTCTGGAAATTTCTATTATTAATATTTCTTTTTATTAGCTGTTTGGGCATAAGCAACTTTTTTTCCTTCAGTCTTTTCAAATCCATGGTCTGGACAGTTGTGCAAATGCATATGTAGACAATAAACAGAGACTGAAGGTAGCTGTAACTAAACATACCTACCCTCTCCTGTGCACGTGCCACGGTTGTATTTGATAAGCATCCTGTGTTAGCCTCAATTTCAGGTTAAGTAGTTATGGTTTCATGTATTTTATACATGAATACATTGGTAGGTTGGAGGGATAGATTTTCTAAATTCTTTGTATCTATCATCTATCTTATCTGTCTACTTTCCCAATCATGTACACAATTCTGTGGTGATGCTGAATACAAATGTGTTTTGTCAGTTTCTAGAAACTATTTCTATGATTATTGTATCTTTATATTCATGTCTGCTCTATGCATTGATCCAAGATTTATAATACTGGATATATTTATCAAAACTCCCCTCATGAATTCTGCCCAGTTATGCCTTTCTGTCAGATCTGTAAGCCACAGTCATACATGACTCCACACACATCACTGTTCTCTTCCCAAGGTGTTTCAGATGCTCACGTCACAACTGCATTTTTATATTGGTCTGTGCACTGATATTGACGTGCATAAACGTGCATTTGTATACCTGTGTATCTTTCTGTCTATGGCCAGGATGGGGTGGGGGTGGGGGACTGTGGAAATGAGAGAATTATTAAATGCCAAGTAGATGTGCAATAAATTCCATTGATTTTATAAACTCCTACTTGTCTTCAGTCTCCTTCCATTCTTTATCCTGGGGGCATTACAACAAAAACCTATTTTAAATACCTTTACTCCCCTCTCCCCCTCCCCAAAAAAGTGTCAATATTTTATTTGGATTTTTAACTTCGCTCCATAACAGTTGTTTGACCTCCTGACTCGTGCAAGTCACATAAATTCTGGGACTTTATTCAGGAGCCATGTTCCTGCTATTGAATAAGCAATTTGGGAGGGTGAATTAATGACTTGTGCTGTTGCTGGAAAGTCCCTGAAGAAATATTAAAATTGCTTGCAGACTGAATCGATACTCAGTGAACACCCAGCAAGAGGGCTTCGGCTCTGGAATGGCCACAGGAGGCAGGGCTTGGTGGAGGAAGGGGAATTCCCGCACCCAGCCTGGTGAGCCCCCTTCCAGGCCACCTCGCTTGCCCTCCATCCCTGGCGCTCTGTCATTTTCAGTAACGGCCAAGTCTTATTAAACCCCAACCAGTAACTGCTGATTTGTCCTGTCTCGGGAAGCAGGCTCAGGGGACAGTTTACTCTCTTACTAGCAACGAGAGCCCAGAGGCTTTATTGGAGGTGATGGTCTGGACATATCCACCTGCTGGAGAGATGGGAGGGCGCAGCTGCTGTCTGGCAGGCTGCACTGTGCTTGGGACCAGAGAGCACTGGGTCCGGGGAGGCGGTGGCGATGATCTCTGCTGGGTCTGCAGGAGGGCTGGGTGTTGCACTGCTGGCTCCATCTCCGTGTGTGCCCGACCAGTGTTTACTATCACTCAGGTAGCCACAGGATTGCAGCCTTTGTGTGCAGGTGTGCCGGTGGGATGGAGTGCTTGAATTGTGTGTGTTACCACGTATTGCTGACACATTCTGGCAGTTGGCTTAAGGTTTGTTACTTGATGTTTTGTGGTATTGTATTAAGGTGACTGCACTTTGTGTAACACTGAGTTGGAGGAATTTGATTATTGTTTGGTGGCAATGTCTGTATTTCTGCTTTGAATTATTGCATTCGTTGATCATATCAGCATCTTTCTCTTTCATAATGTATGTCTCAGAGCTTAGGTTAATGGGTGTCTCCTTAGTGATGTGGGTTGGGTAACAATGTTGGATCTGGGTGGTGGTGTATGATTCGGTAATTACTTTCTTGGTGGAGCTGTGGGTGAGAAGTCCTGTCCTTTAGCTTTTTTTTAGTTCACTCTGGCTTGGTCATTTGCCCTGCTCCTTTCCAGGAGGATTCTAGAGATGCAGGACAAGTCTTTTCCTGATGACCATTTCTACAGTTCTATTATTCTTGGAAGCATGCTTTCTCTGCTCAATGAAACAGATCTGATCTTACCACGGTGACACAGGTTCTGGTGCCATCTTCCCTATATCTGTCTAATTTGGAGAGTTAAACCTCAGGGCCAAACCCTATGCCTGTCTAAAATTTAGATCCCTAGTAGAACTAGAGGAGGACGGGTGGGACTAAATTCCCCAATCCTGATGGGAATAACAACACGAACTCTAGTTCGGAGATCCCCAGTCCACTCCACTCTGTGACTCTGGCCATCAGCATCTTCTTCCTTCCCAGCATCCCCAGATGATGTGGCTCAGCCATGGCTTACATTTACAGGGACACACACACACACCAGGGAAGAATACAGAAACTCATACTAGGCGTGACTTTCTATTAGGTGCAGAGCCTTTGTTCTGAGCTTGTAAGTAGAAGTATAAATACATCCCTGGGCATGAGACTGCAAAATATACAGAGCTGCCCAAGGAATGCCTGTACTTCCTTTGATCCAAAGCTGATACGAAGTATGGGGTAGTGGAAAAGCACATAGGTTTTAGAGCCAGTATTGTAGGGGTTCAAATCCTAGTTGTGGTACTTAGCATGTGACCTGAATTAGTTACTCAGCTTCTCTGGACTCCAGTTACACTATCTATAGACAATCCTATAAAGCCCTATGGGGTTGTTTGAAAGTGAAAGTGTTGGTTGCTCAGCTGTGTCCAACTATTTGCAACTTCATGGACTGTAGCCCACTAGGCTCCTCTGTCCATGGGATTCTCCAGGCAAGAATACTGCAGTGGGTTGCCCTTCCCTTCTCCAGGGGGTCTTCCCAACCCAGGGATTGAACCCAGGTCTCCTGCATTGCAGGCAGATTCTTTACAGTCTGAGCCACCAGGAAAGCCCCTATGGGGTTGTTTATGAGGTTTAAATCAATTAATACATGCAATGTGCTTATAACAGTTCCTACTGGAGTAAGCACTTGTTAGTTATTATTATTGAGAACACAGGACTTACCAAGTAAAGTGGCCGTAAGATTGTCCTAATCATGTGTATAACCACATATGTTAATGTGAATAAAATCCAACATAAGTCAAGGTGTGTTTGTGTGTGTGTGTGTGTGTGATTTAAGCAGAGAAGTGCAAAAATTGCAATGTGAAGGCACTTGGCTTTCTGTCCTTGTGGAGAGTGGCAGGGGTTGGGGGTTCATAAGAGTTCACTACTCCCCATCTCCATACTGAGGGCTGTACCCAGGTGATGAACAGGCAGAAGAAAGATGGTAGCCCTTATACATTTGCAATTGTAAAAAAAAATTTCAGGATGATTGAGCTCTTTCAAGAGTAAAAATATTTACATGTTAAAATATTATTAACTCATTAAAAATATTTACTTTCTAATTTTAAAAATCAGGACTAACAGCTAATAGGTGTCAGTGAGGAATAATGGAATCTAGGCATTAAATTGGGAACTAAGGAAGAGATAAGAAAAGAATCAGAGGAATGAATATTAACGCATTTGGTATGGATTTTACAGAAGTCCATTGAGCTGGACTTGTTTACCTAACTAGGCCTGAGGGGCAGGGAGGACTTGGAGCCTCAGACTTATTCCACAGGCTTTCCCATAAAGATAGCAAGCCAGACTATATCAAGAGTTTAGGAAATGTCAGTTTTCATTTTCGCTCGTGGGCACAGATTAAATAGCAGAAGTCACAGAGTCCAGTTACTTTGAGCCATTACACTGAGGACTTTAAGCCCAAAGTGATTTTTCTCTCCTGATTTTTAAAAATTCTTTTACCCCTTAGTGGTGGAATAACTGCAATAATTATCAACCTCCCATGCTTCCCTGGAATATCCAGGTATGCAGGGCCACAGGAGATAGATTTGGTTTGAATTTGTCAGATGTTTGCTCAGTTCTTCCTCTCCTCTTTCTTCATCCTTTACTTATCTTCATTTTCTCTCCTCTTTTCTCCTCCTCCTTCTATTTATCTCCCTGTCCTCTCTCCTCTATGACATTTAAGAATCAGAGGAACCCTTCAAACCCATCAAATAAGGATTTTTTCCCCTATAACCATTTCATTTTGTCTTTTTAAAAAAACTACAAAATGCAAAGCACCACAACCCATGAAAATGCCATGAAGCCCAGAAAATGCCAACCTTCAGCTCCTCAAGCAATCGTAGGCTCGTTCCAGAGAAGGAATGTGCAGTCATTAAGTACACATGCACACACACACACAGACAGGCTGGGCTCTCAAACTAAGAGGATGAAGGGGGCAATATCTGACTAATTCTGTTAATGGTCAGATAACAGTCATAAGGGTTTCTATTTTTCTGGAAGTACACAGAGCAGGTCCCCTTCTTAAATCCAGCTGGGCTTGCAGTGAACCATAATTCTCACTGGCATTCATGATACACAATTCTGTTCACGGAATATCCTTTTGGCTCCTCAAGCTTCTTTATTTTTAAGATTTCAGTGTTTATGCATGCACAAGCCAGAACTCATGTACACTGACAGACACATAACTTGATGATTACTATTGCTGTAATAATAACTAACATTTATTGAGTACTTGGTATCTGCCAGGTGCAATTCTAAGCAGCTTTATGTGGAATAATGCATTCACCCTTCACAACAACCTATGACAGTGCTATAACGACATGATTAACTTCCATATTAGATCAGAGTAAGGAAACTGAGGTCCAGAGAGGACACTCCCACAACCACAGAGCCAAGGCGTAGGGAAGCTAGATCATCAACACAATGGACATGAGTTTGAGCAAACTCTGGGAGATAGTGAAGGACAAGAAGCCTGGCACACTAGAGTCCATGGGGTTGCAAAGCATTGGATAAGACTTAGCAACTGAACAACATAACAACAATGGAAGCTATATTCAAACTCTGGCAATCACTTCCCAGAGCCCCCTTTCTTGTACCGCACATGTTTATATCTGGCACATAAGTCTTTGCTTAGCAAAGACTTTCAGGATGGATGAATGAAAGAACAAATGAAGGATGGATCATATCTTAAGGAACTTGATATGCCCCTAAGATGGTGCAGTGGGTTCCCTTATGAAGCCAGGCCTATCAATAGCTTAAGCTTTATTTGGACAAAGTAATTTGCCCTCCCAAGCAATTTTCCGGGGAAAGTGTCCAGCAGCCATGCTTGCTCAGATATTAAATGTTCCTGACCACCAGCTCGCCACTTGACTTTCAAGCCAAATCCAGACTCCCTTCAAACCAGATATGAGACCCAAATACATCAAAGATGCTTTCTAACATTTTGTTTCCTAGAATATTTCCCTCCAAAAATGGGTGTTCCCAATGCAATGAAACACCAGTGAAATGAAAATGGGTGTTGGTACTGTGTCTGGATAAAAACTAAGAAATTAAATCAATCATGCCAACATCTCTAAATCCCCAGATATCTGGCATCATATTGACAATATTTATAGATGATTGACTGAAGGTTTGCGGAGAAGGCAATGGCACCCCACTCCAGTACTCTTGCCTGGAAAATCCCATGGGCGGAGGAGCCTGCTAGGCTGCAGTCCATGGGGTCGCTAAGAGTCGGACACAACTGAGCGACTTCACTTTTACTTCTCACTTTCATGCATTGGAGAAGGAAATGGCAACCCACTCCAGTGTTCTTGCCTGGAGAATCTCAGGGACGGGGGAGCCTGGTGGGCTACCGTCTATGGGGTCGCACAGAGTCGGACACGACTGAAGCGACTTAGCAGCAGACTGAAGGTTTGAGTCTCCTCCAGATGTCTGGGAGTTGCCACAGTCATTAACCCGTTTGTCAGCTAGTGCTCATGCATTTCTAAGAGACATAAGTGAACACTAAAGAGGGAAAGAATAACCCAGAATAAAACAGACTAAAGAGGACCGGAGTAGCAGCCATTCGATGAAACTAGTCAAGCAGACTCTGTTCCGGGAATGGGTTGCTGCCCTGGAGATCCATTAGAATGTGGATCCAGCTCACCAGAGACTTATGTGCTCAAAGACCTTCAAAAACCTCATAAGACTGTATCCTTGACTGTCTACCGAACCTTACCCCACCAGATTGCCGTGTGGCAGGGCTGATGGACCAGCCCCAGCATCGGCACAGAGAGCTCACGTTGTGGTCAATCCACCTTCATACCAACCCAGCCTCAGCCACTCTCCAGACACCTCATGCCTGTGTACATAGTATGTCTACGCACTGTCAGTCCAAGCCATCAACTTACACAAAGCTTGCCGTAAATCTGGTTTGTGCCTTTGTCCATGTCCCCATTTGTGATTTAGCACTCTGCCTTTTATCATCTCTCCTACCTCCATTTTCTTTCCCTCTCTACTTTTAATGCTATTTACAACTTCCTTAGCCATAGTGCAGCACAGCAATCTTTCAGAGTCTCTACTGATAAACCCAAATGATGTTTCTTGCCCGGGTTTTCTCTCTATTCGACTTAATTTATGTTTTGGTAAATAGGAACTTTAGGTCGTTCCATTCAACAGCATTTAGAGTTACCACTTTTATCAGAGGGATCAGGGCACTAAAGGACTCCCTGCAAGGGACATTTGTTTATTCTCATGAGTGATCAGCTCTCCCGACGTTCAAGAAGGCTGCGTACGTGCGGGCGTGCATGCACAGCGTCCTCGGTTAGAGCCTCTATGCTCCACTGCCCTGTGTCAATGCCGCTTGGCACTGGCAGGAAGAGCCCAGCGGAACCATTATGTGGACAGCAGCCGGCCCTCAAACTGCTGGAGATAAATCCAAGCCCTGGACCCTTGTCTGCTGATGACCACTTGGTTCTTTGAAGAGCAAGCCCACATCTGCTGGCAAGGAAGGTGGGAAATGGGGACAATGCCTCTCTCTCTGTTTCTGGGCTATCTATTGTCTTTTTCTCCTTTTCAATTCTTTCCACACCTTCCCCTCTATTTCTAACTCTATTTGACCTTGAACTCTGGCCTCTCCCTTCACACCGGAATGTGTCCCAAGGGTGACAGAACCTCCAAAGGAGCAGATACCTGGCTTGACAGGCCGGGAGACCAGTAGCCAGAGGGGCCAGCCCATCACTCCACTCCTAGAAATAAATCCCATTGTATTTGCATTTTAATTTTCCACATAAACAAAGGCCCAGAGTACTCGCTTGGGCAGCATCACTGGACGAATTTAATTAGAAATGAAAAGTTTATAGGGCGCTCTTTAATGCGATTAATGCTCAGTTAACATTTATCACATTCGTATGCTGGAATCGCCTTTTTTAAGCAGCCACTGGCCATGAAATGAATTTCTCTCAACTTTTTTTTGTATCCAACCTGGGAAGCCATCTCTTGAGGAGTCTGCACTGCCCTCCAAGCTGTCTCCCTGGGGTCAGGAATATTGTCTTCAAAACCAAGTTAAAGGGAGATGAGGGTAGGGAAAGAGACATACGTGTGCTGGATTGGGAGGGCAGAGGGCGGGAGAGTGAGCGTGAACATAGTTTCTAGGAGGGCTGTACCCTCTGCAGTGAGCTGAGTGATCAGCTCAGCAGACTGGCTAAAAGATCTGAATCTCTACCCCCACCCCCAAAAAAAGACACTCCCCCGACTCCCTTCCCAACACACATACTCAGTCAAAAGCCAGGCTTTGGCTCTCGCTTCTCTCCATCTCAGCCATCTCTCTTCTACCCTTTTTCTCCCTTATCCTGGGCTCTCTTAGACTTTCCTCCCCAGGCCCATGGTGAGCAGGAAAGGCAGCCCTAGTCTCAAGCCCAGGGATACGTCCTCTTTTCCGGCTCTCCCCATCACAGTCCACAGGAAGGCGGCTGTCCTGGTGTGTCAGCTCCTCAAGAGAGGCAGAGCAGAGTGTGCGGAACACGAAACCTCTTTTGGTCCCTAGGGGAAGGATGGCCTTCCTGATCTTATCAGATTCTCTTTACTCTTCCCTTAGAGTCTACTGAGATTCGCCGCCTAACTCAAAGCAGCTAACCTGAGTCATGTTGAGGAAGAGAGAAAGGAGAGGACGAGGGATGCGGGGAGGGAGGGGAGGTACCCACTCCACAGATGATAAAAGGAGATGAATAGCTTGACCTTTGCCCTATCTAAATGTACACTCCCTGTGAGGACCTCGGCAGACACCAACCAAGGAGCTGCTGCTAGTATTGCCAGTCGTGTGTCTCACACACACACACACACACACACACACACACACCAGTCCCGCATCGCCCACGGCTCCACACCCTCACCTCCAGCAGAGCAAGTGCACAGTGCCTGCACACAGACTAAATTGGGTTGGGACCCTCTGTGCACCCGATAGGGCCCCTCTCATCCACCCACTGCGACGCTGACCATCTCCTCAACCCCATGATTTTCAGACAACATCCCAAACAGGCAGGCCATCCTGGTGAAGGCGGAGACTTTTTCCTGGAACCCAAAAATGCCTTCAGCTGGAAACCCTCTGAAAGGCAAACCAGTTTGCCATTGCCCACTGGACAAGATGGGCAGCTACAGCTTTTTAAGAGCTCCTGGTGATGCCAGGCCCTTTGAGACAGCTTCCCAGGGCATGAATGCAAGATTTGGCCAGATGCCACGAGCCCACCCACTCTTTCCAAAACAGAGCCACACGGAGACCCCCAACACAGACGTACCAACCCCTCTCAGTACCACACGCTAGGCGGGCACCATCTTGTCCTCTAGAATTAGGATGTAAGGTCACGGGATACAGGGTAGAATGAGGGCCTCTTCCCTAACCATCTCTGGGGCCGGTCGGGCTGGGGGCTGCCCACATGCTTCTGGTCACTCTAGGCTTCCTTCACCGACTCAGCAGAGACCCTTGGGCCACAAGGGCACATGAGGCCTGTGGGCAGCTGCCCTAGTGCTCGCTCCCATGTGTTCATGCTCGGGGGCCCCTGCGCGCTCCCTTCTGCCCTCCTCCAGTCTCCTGAGTCCTTCTCTCCATTTCCCCAACTGACTATGCCTACAGTGGGCACAGCTCCCCTTGCAGCCTGCTGCCTGTCTCACAGCCCTTTCTCCTCCTGCTGCCAGGAGCCGCCCAGCTCATCCTTTGGCTTCCTCTGTTCCTGGATGGCTTCGGGAGGGGTTCACTGCAGGGGAGTTCGTGCCGGGCTAAAAACAGGCAGAGAAGTCCAGAGCCAAGTGGCCAGGGCTCCCAGGTGGAGGGGGCTCTAACCTGGAACACCCAGGAAGCCAGCCCTCCCTTCCTTCCTCTTGGCTTCCCTCCCACTCTCTCTTCTGCCAGGGACCAGGCTGGAGTGACCGCACTGCAGCAGCCCCGCAGCCGCTGCCCGCCTGCCTTGCAGTATGCTCCCTGGTACAGGCAACCGTGGGCTCCAGGTCTTAAGACTTTAGCTCCCACACCACATCCACTGCTCTGCCACCTTTCTCCTCCCAGGCTGGCCTCCCCTTTTCTCCTTAACAACCTTCGAGCCTCTCCTGGAGGCCACCCCAGCAGCCTGCTCTACCAGCCGCTCAGAGCTCTGGCTCCCTGCAACCTTCTCACACATTCAGGTCCCAGGCAAGCCCAGCCCAGCGAAGCCAGGTCCCAACCCTCTGCCTTTCATCTCTCAGCCTCATCACCTCCTTCCTCACTCTTCCTCCTCATTCTTACTTTTGTCCTTCCCTTTCCACGTGCATCACCCTCTCCCCTCCTCTAGCTATGAGGACTTAGAACTCGTTCCCTTTCTCAGGGGCTCCAGGACTCAGGGGCTCTGGAAATGTCACATCCCCGATACCCTCCCTGAGATGACAGCTCTGGTCTGCAGCCGAGAGGTAAGTTATGTCCAGTTACGCAGACCAGGGGCTGCAGACCAGTGGCCCATGAACTGAATCAGGCCCAGAGATGTATTTTATTTGACCAACACAGAGTTTTTAAAAGTGAAATCTCAGCGCCTCTAGGCTGGGCCTGTGCAATCCAGCTCCCGATTCTGTGGCTCTCACCACCTCTGTCCCAGCCTCCTCGGCTCTCCCACTGACCTTCCTCGCGGGGTCCTGGAGGCACCTGTCCTCATGACCCCTGCAGCCATACGGCAGCTCCACTAACGTGTTTCTCACCAGTCTGGGCTTTAGGGCACTGCTTTCCTTCCTGCACAGCCCCACAATAGACCCCAGCCTCTTCAGAATGCCAATAACTCTGTTTCTCTCTCATGAAAAACTCAAATACCTTCTTATCATATCACTCAAAACCCACAAGAGTCCAGTTCTTTTTGTGGTTGTTGAGGATGAACCACAGAGAAGCCTGGCTCCGCAGCCTCACCCATCTCCCTCCTTCATGCCTTCTCCTCCTAGCAGAGAGCTCCCAGGTATACACAGGGCCTTGCTTCTTCTTCTCCTGTCCCAGGTCATCCTCCTCTGGTTTCCCACACCCTCCATAGCTCCCCTGCGCCCAGACCCCAAGCATCTGCCTCTGCGATCATGCCCCGCGGGGTCTGGTGTCCAAGCCCTCTCTGTTCCCAGCTCTGTTCCTGCCCTCCCCTCCCCCGCCCTGCCCTACCCCAGCTTCTTCCTTATTTCCCTGGCACCCGGATTCCTGGTGTGAGGTTTGGAGGCTGGAACTAAGGCCTAGCACTTGGGAGCTATGCCCATGACAGTGTCCCAGTGCTGCGGCCACGCTTCCTGCTGGGGACATGGTGGGCCCTGATGGGCCACTGCACCGTAACTCTGCAGCAGGGGGTGCACCAGGAAGGGCATCTTCTTAGCTGCTTTTGCAATTGGTCCTTAACTAGTTCTGCTGACAGGGCTGGGACTCAAGTGTCAAAGTGGAGATGGACAGGGGATCACACAGCTCTCTATCATAAAGGAGCATCACTGTAGCAAAGCCCCTCGTATTGTGGGCTAAAGAGAGTGCTACAGAACAAATAAAAACTGAAGAAAAACTTGGCCCCAGTTTTTCCAAAGTATGGAATGAGGACTCCTCAACTCAGCCCTATTACCGTTGCCCAGTGGCCCGATGACTGCATCAACGACTGGCCTGATGGTCCCAGGGACAGGGTGTCCAGTCTGTCTGTGACTCCAGGCCACACTCCGTGGGCCTTCCTCTGTTTTCTGCTCTTGACCTCAGAGCCCATTTACCAAGGAACAGACACAAGTAGGCACAAACACACACACATCCACACACCCTGAAAATAGCAACCTCTGTTGCCCATAAACCATCATGAATGTATTCAAGCTGCACCTTCAGAGCACCAAAACAACGGGAAGAAAAACATTTCAACAACCTGCTCAACGGGAGAAAAACATTTCAACCTAGTACTTCAGTGGTAGACAGATAAACCCACAGTGATTTAATTTTAAACCCATTCAATACTTTGCCTGTTACTGGGCACTGGTTGTGAGACACTGTCCCACACCTCCCGAGATCTCTCAGAGGCCCTTCTCTCTTCTCTAGGCTCACCCACGTGGCTGGATGAGTGGTACTGGACATGGCTGCACCTGTACCTGTTTCCCCAGCATGAATGCAAGAAACTCCCCCTGGAGAATCTGGCCTAGGGGAGGGCCAGTGGAGGGAGTGGGGGGTGAGGTGAAACATCAGGGATTCAGGGAAGTGGCAGGCCAGGCTCACACCCTATACTACATTCTTTTAAAGAATAGGAAGTGAGAGAGAAATTCTTTCCAGTATACAGTTTCCTCTTAAAGAACTCCAACTCCAGGTAGCAACAAGGAAGGGCTAAGAATGGACCTGAACTTTAAGAGGTGAAGTTTCAGAGCAGTTGGATTTGGAGATCTAGGGAGCTGGGGACAGAAAATGAAGCCCCCGGTTTAAGGCACTCCTTTGTGGACTCAGAGGGAGAGAGTGCAGGCTGGGGAGGGTGGGGAGTAGGGAGGTTGGTTCATCTTCCACACCAGTTACTACTATTAGCTATTCTTTCTATGCAAGCAGAACGTTCTAGTCCACAAACACACCATCACATATACAACCACACTGTCTCACATATTGGAACAAGCCCACTTCCCAACTGTTCCCTAGCGTCCCAGCTTCCAACGGTGCCTCCAGTCCCCTGGGTCTACTTTGCACAATAATTCCCTCCAATATGCACACAAAGCCATTGCTCCATCTCACTCTCTTCCGAATATGCCCTTCACTAGGCACCCTGTCTCCTTTCTCCAGGGGCTCCTCCTGTCTGGTCCATCTCCACTTGGCTAATTCCCCCCATGGCCCCTGTATTGAACTGTTGTGTTGTCCATTTCCCTGTGACAAGGGCTCTGGTTACAGAGTTATTGATTGGTTTTCATGCAGACAGATGGGCCCTTCCGAGCTCCCATCGAAATCCCTGGCTGTATGGGCTGATTGTTGCCTCTCGGGGTGTAGGATTGCACTGGAGACCACCCTCCACGCAAGCTCCTTTGCCCAGACTGTGGACGGTAATAAATGGAGGCAGCCTGAGCGATAATAAAAGCAATTGAGTAGGTTACCTGTGCAGACACAAGATTTATACCTCTTCATATTTGATGTGATTGTTTTATTGAGTTCTCGGAATAGTTGGGACACACTTTTTTATTTAGGGTTCCCCCTCTAGTTTCCTCTTCGAATCACCCTCCGAAATGCACCTGGAGCTTTCATTATGGACAAGCCCTCCTGTCTTCCTCTTTCCTAGAGATGCCAGTGGAGGTAAGAAGTCAGGGCAACCAGCCATCACTCTCACCTAAAAGCCATCTTGTGGCCTGACCTCCCACTCGAAGCCTGCCCACAGGGAAACAGTTAGACCAATACAACTGCTGGCCAACACATCCAAAATAACTAAATGAACAAAGACGGCTTTTCAGGGGGACGACTCCAGCTCATTTGAAGAAATAAGAGTGCCAGCAGTCGGGACTATTTCATGTGTTATTCTGATGAGGGGAAGCCTCGTTAGAAGCAGGAAACATTCTCTGGGGAAGGACAGGTGGGCAAGGGTCTTCTGACAGAAACTGGCACATCTGTCCACTGGAGGTGGCCTGATTCAGAAGACCAAGGGACACACAAAGCAAGTCCTTTATCCTTATTTTTCCCATTCCTCTGTGGGGAGAAGCCTTCTTCTTAACCTACCTACTTGCCTTGGCTCTTGGCCACGAGACCAACAGCCCTGACCACCAAACAAGTGCAAGGGGACGGAAATGTGGTGGGCAATGCAGCCTCTCCGGTCCAGCTTTGTGCCAAACCACGTCTGTCCAAGAGTCAAATAGGCGATGTTCTAGAACCTGAGTCTCAGAAAGAGACACAGACCCCAGCCCCAAATGTGTCTTCAGCATTCCCTTGGCTGGGATGAGTGGCTCCCAGCTTCCTTGGAAAGACCTCTGAATGAACAACTAGACCACCTGTCACTCCAGTGCCAGATTCTGACAAAGACCTGCAGATGACACGAGATGGAACTGTTTAACAGCCCGGGGGCTGGTGCCTTCTTGAAGCCAGTGTTGCCACTGCTAGGAGAGTACATATGCTCACTTATAAACCAAACAGGTTAAGGAAGGGTGTGGGTAGCAGGCGATTGGTGGGAAATTGACTCTGGGAGGGTCCACTTGAAAGATCTAGGAGCTGGAGTGCCCTAGTCCCACATAGTATAGCGCTGGCTGAGAAAGCTGAAAGATCGATGGCCTCCTTGTCAGCTCAGTCCAAGACAGTACCCTCAGGGGATCTTCAGGAACACTTGACTCTCGCTGGAGTCTGTGCCTGTGCCTTCAAAGGAGCTATATTCCCTTCCCAGAACAACAGCCAAACCTGAAGACGTTGGCATATAATCAGGAAAATCCTTCCTGCCTAGCCAATTGCTCAGCGACGTAACTAGGTAGGTGACTGTTAGTAGGGTGGGTCCCCCTCCATCTCTTCCCCACTCTAGGCCATTTCCAACATGAGCTTTCAGGCTCAAGTCACCTGTTTATAAACACACACACCCACCCCCTACACACACACAGCAGCAGCATTTAAGCACAAGCTGAAGAGCTGGCAACTCCACACTCAACGACCAGTAACCCAAAATTGAGAGCCATTCAGATAAATTCCGCATGCTAAACAATCCAGTCCAGCCTCCGGATTTTTGATGGTGGTTTCTGGGAGTGAGGGTGAGATTGGGAGGCCTCCCTTACCTACTCCATTGGCTCAGAGAGGTACTGCTATGAGGATTTGCCAATGGAGAAGGGGAGTTGGATATCCAAGCCTTTATCACGACAGGATCAGAAAAATCCAAAACCATTTTTAAAGCAGGAAAAGCAATTTCGTTTATAACCATAATAGCATATTTCAAGTGCGGCGACAGCATCTGTTTGGGGGAGGAGAAGATGAAAACCCTTGCGATTTGGCTCAGGTGGATAAGCACGTGTGGACTTCCTTTCTTGCCAACAGCCAGTACAGACACATCCTTGACTGTGAGTATTATAAAGTGCCCAACACAAGTGGCACCTCACCCACAGTAAAGGTCTAAACTCAAGAACCACCCAGACCCCAACACACCATACTTTCGACACAGAAGAACATCTCCAGGTTCTTCCTACAGGGAGTGAGAATTCACAAAGTTCCTAGCATCAGCAGAACCAGCAGAAATCCCACTTTTAGCAGCCTTTAGGGGAAGCAATGCATCTCAGATAAATCTTCCCCTTCAGAGCAATGCATCTGGAGGCATATGCTAAGGGGAATCTGGCCCAGATGCATCCCCCAGACCCGATTCAGGAGCATACCAGAAAGCCCCCAGAATTCTTTCACACATATGAATCACAATGCAAAATCAAGAAAACTCTGACCAAGCCTTGTTGACAAAGCCAGCTAGGAAGCCTCGCTGCAGACCCAGGGCTGGCTGCCCATGCTGCCAGCAGCTTCCCCGGTCTCCTCCCACTCCCTTGCCATCTCCAGCAACACCTGCCCACAGATGGCTATTGTTCCACACCCAAAGGTAGCCTCTGTGTCCTTCGGGTGATCACGCTCTGTGTTGAGCAAATTCTGCTGCTGTCAGAGCTGTTAAACCGAGGTCGTTCTCCCACTCTCATCCCACTAGCAGCTCAGTCTTCTACTTTCTCCCAGTTCTGGTGAGTGCACCTCAAGGCCTCTGGAGCTTGGTCCTGGGGTCATCCGTCCCCTGCTCTCCATGGCTTTTCAAGATGAGAGCATTCCCAAACTTTTGCATAAGCCAGCTTTCCAAAACAGCTTAGCCAGTGAGGGGTATATAGTGGGGAGAGGGGGGAAGAAGGGGTGCTAGGCAAGGGGTGCTGCTACCACACCTGCATGGACTGCCCCAATCTTCCACGCCCCTAAAGCGAAGCACATTGCTTTAACCAAACATATCTTGGGCTCTTCCAAAGGCTTGCAAATCCTATCACAACAAGATTACTCCAGAACACCAGCACCCAGTCCCATCAACACTGCTCCTCAGCAGGGTTTCTCTCTTCCCAAGATCCCAGTTCAAACCCACTCCTTAGACCAGTAACCAGCCTAGAGGTTGAAAGGAGACATTGCTTTGTACCCTTCCCACTCCTGCCCCAGCCCCAGAGCTTCCCCAGCCTCCTCCACTGGCTTTTAAATGCAAAAGACTCATTCCTCTCCCAATGCAAGTTGAGGGCGGGGGGAGGGCCCAGTCTTTCTTCAGCTCCTTTGGAGGTGTCTGAATGTCAAACCGCTATGCTCTCAATACCTAGCTGAGCCAGGCCCAGGGAGCTGGAGGGTTTTCGGAGGGTGTATAATTAGCTGATCAGTATTATGTTACCCTGTTCATAACTGAATAACCATTTTAATACAGATGGCACACAGTGGGATAATTTCTGGGGTCGCCTCGCAGTACGTTACAGCACGAGTGTGGCAGAGGGAATCTTCTTTAGCCAAGGTACATTCTACCAGCTAATTTTACCTGCTGTTTTCAGGATGATTTGGGATAATTCCATATCATTTGCAAAATATTAAAAAAAAAAGAACCTTGATACGTGATGCCAGTTTCAGAAAAAGGCACCAGCTGAATTATTAGTTGCTCTGATAATGAGCCTATGAAGAGTGTAAAGAAAAACACAGGTATGAAACCCTCAGCCTTCTTCTCATTTGGGGATTTGCCTTAAAATGCAAGGGGCCGGGGTTGAAAAGCTGGCCAAGGCTGTCTGGAATTTGCACAGGGTCTCTGCTGACGTCAGGTTGCACAGTTCTGTGATGGGAAAGCCATCCTGGGTCCCCATCTCCAAGTGCTCCTGTTGCGTGCTATACCTGCCACAGGTATACACTGGCCTGGGTGGGGTGGTAATATGTGGAGCTGGAGAGCACACTGGGGAGGCTCGAGGACTGGGAGACTAACTTGTGCTACTGTATGTTGAGCTGACTCCAGCCGGAGCTGTCACCCTGTGCCTGGACCTGTCATCCAGCCTCAGGCCTGGACACAGGTATTCTAGGTGGTTGGAGGCATCTCCTGAGGTTCAGCCTCAGGGTTCAGAGTTCTCCCTCCTGACTTGGCATCCCACTCCTTGTCTAGTTTGTCTGCTCCCTGCCAGCAGTTTGCTGGTCATTGGTATTTGCTCTACAGGCCTGGATACTGGTGCTAATAGGCCAGAAATTTGTGTGGCGCTGGCTAGCAAGGCCTGGGCTCCCAGGAAGGCCACCTTTATAGGAGTCAGCAGAGATGATGGGCGGGGGGAGGCGGGAGCCAGGACAGGTGGCTGCCCCTGGGGAAGGGAGCATGCCTTTAGAAAGGAAAGTCTGTTTAGAGGCGATGAATAGGACACTGGTCATTTTAAAGGCTTCAGCTGTGGGCTGTGATTGTCTCTAGATACCGAGACGCGTAATCTTGGAGTCTTAATTACCACAAACACTTGGATTCATTTCCAGGTCGCCGGCGGGAGAAGCCTGGCAGGAAATACTCAGTCCTGAGCTGGAGACAGCCCTGTCTGTCTGTCTGTCTCTCTGCCTCCCAGGTCCCTTCTCCCTGGCCAAAGGACCTGGGAGCCTAGGAGCAAGGGCAAGCGGAGGCTGGAGAAAGAATGGAGCTGGAGCTGGGAGAAACTCTGGTGCGCGGGAGCTGGGAGCTGGAGCCCCGCCCTGCAGCCCAGCGTGGCTTACTCACCTGTTGATGGAAGAGACGCTGGGCACTGTGTCGTTGTCACAGATGCCCTCCGCCAGAAGCCGATCCCGGATCTCCCAGGCAAACATAGTTGGGTTCTGTCGCTTGTATTCAGCAATCTTGTCCACAACTTTGGGTGTTGCCACTTTTGGCTTGGAGCCCCCGATCACTCCGGGTTTGATGCTGCCGGTCTCGTAGTACCTGCGCGGGGAAAGCCAGAAGGGTCAGTGAGAAGCAGGTGGTGGCAGAGAGTGGGGGCTGCAGGCTCTGGAGCCGCTGAGCCACTCTCCAGCCTGGAGGCAGTGGTGGCAGAGAGTGGGGGCTGCAGGCTCTCGAGCCGCTGAGCCACTCTCCAGCCTGGAGGCGGTGGTGCGGAGGGAAAAGACCTAGCGTGTCTGAGCGGGCTTCCAGAGCCACTCGGCTAAGGCAGGGATACGTCGGAGAATGAGGGCAGGGACAACAGGGACGCTCTCTCCCGGAAGGTGGTCGTACCAAAGGCTGCACACACAACAGCTGCAATAGGCGATCAGGGAAGCCTGGCCTTTCATTTGAGAAGGGCGGGAGGAACAGCACTTGGAGGCCTCCCGCCCATTCCCACTGAGCGCGGGCCCCTATGGGAACCAGGACTAACCTTGCACCTCTCAAGCTGATTCTTTTCTCGGGGCACCCATTTTTACCTTCACCCTATACCTCCAACCCTCCCTTCCAAAGAGAAGAGCTGTCCTTCCGTTTCTGAAGACAGGAATCCGGCTCTCTCCCAGGGAGGAATCTGGAGCCTGGCAAGCGCGCTGGATGGTGCTTCTGGGGCCGCAGTCACCACCTGCGTGCCCTTGCCAAAAGAAGCCGCTCTCCAGATAGCCGCAGTCAGGGATCTCCCACGCCCGCTAGCGACCTGCACTTTTAGCCAAGCCCTCCGCTGGAGACCCAGGGCCGTCCAGCCCGCGAAGGAGACGGGGGAATCTCTCAGGGGCGGCTCCGCGACCCTCACCTGCCCAGGATTTTGCTGACACAGCCGTGGCTGACCCGCAGCTGCCGGGAGATGTCGCAGGGCCGCACGCCCTGGTGGGCCAGCTCCACGATGCGCTGCCTCACCACGTCGGGCAGGGGCCTGCCGTTCACAAACACCCCCCCGAGCTGGTTCACACCCCCGTGCCCTGCTGGGGAGAGACAAGAAAAAGACACAACACCCCACACACAGCAGGGACCGGCCATTAGTCAGGGTCCGCGCGCGGCCCAGGATGGGCGCAGGGAGCAGGCAGGGCGGAAGGGCATGTTCCTACGCTCGCGGGCGAACGGCGGACGCCGACCACAACGCAGGGGATTAGGGACAGGGAGCCGCGGGACTGTAGAGACTCGGAAGTGCAGAGGCTAGGCGGAGGGCTGGGAAAGGACGCGCGAAAACCGGTACGACGCCGGGGAGAAAGTGAGGAAGGGATGGGCAGCGGGGAGAGAGGGGGGAAAGGGGGAAGAAGGGAGAAAAACAGCCAAGTGGGAATTAATGCCGGCAGGAAAGAATGTAGGCGAGAGAGGGCCGGGAGGAGGACGGTGCGGAATCCCGCCTGAGCCGCAGGCGAGAGGGAGTTGTCGGAGCGTGCTTGGAAGTGGATGATTCTGGGGTGTTGGGTAGAGAGGAGCTAAGTCCCTGACATTCTCCCCTCTGCTCCCTACCTCTTTCCTTGTATTTATTTGGAATTGGAATCTTCCTACATCTTTCCTCGTGGTTTTATTGTGATTTTTTTTGGCGCGGGGGT
This sequence comes from Aepyceros melampus, assembly GCA_006408695.1. Taxonomy (NCBI): domain Eukaryota; kingdom Metazoa; phylum Chordata; class Mammalia; order Artiodactyla; family Bovidae; genus Aepyceros; species Aepyceros melampus. Next base: position 285,730 of record SJXQ01000602.1, read on the forward strand.
GGGGGGGACAGGGAGTTTTTCTTTCCTTTATGTTTTCTATCTTGAGGTATTTGGGGAGCCCTATTTCCCCCCCTGCCTAGGGTTTAAAGTTCAAAGCCAACTGAAGGAAGGAAGGGGTTAGGCTGAAGAGGCAGGGGCCCAGAGTCTGCTGCGCTCCGATACAGGGAGGCAGTAGAGAGCGGTGAGGTACCCGCTAGCAACCACAGAATGCAGACTGCTTGGGTTCATCCGCCTGCCCCGCTGCGCCAGGCTGGGGACCCACCGCCTCGCCCAGGGCGCATGGTACAGGTCGCCTAGGTGGGCTCAAGGTTCACAGGGCACCCTGTGCAGCCAGCCTCAGCCAGCTCTCGTCCTTCTGACCTTTTAGACCTCCGCTACCACTCAGGAAAGGGGACAGCAAGGGCGTTTGCTCTCCTGAGCAAGAGGAGGGTGCTGGGTCTCCAACTTGACTCCTGCTGCAGGCGCCCAACCTTGGAGCCATAGTGGTCGCCGGATGCCAGGCCTGAAGGCGCTGCCTGGCGCCCCATTCTCCCTGACTCACAGCAGTCTAGAAATCCTGCACCCAGAGCCATCAATACGCAGTCGCAGTTACTGAGCGATCCAAGCACAGAGTTCTACCGGCAGAGTCCGACCTGACCGGACCAACAACTTGCAGCCCTGTCCTGCTAGCCTCTGGCGACTTTCGGAGAAAGCGGGGACACCTGCACCCGGCTCGCTGCTCTCCCGTCCCCTTCTGGGGGAACCGAGAATAGGGGCCGGCTAAACCTCTTGGGAGAGGCCTCCGGATCTCCAGGCTAGGGGAGGCCGAAGCCTCTAATCCTACCCCTCACCCATGCTAGGTTCCCTACCTCTAGCCCCACTCCTCACCCCTCCCCTCCCTCCAAAGCCGACCATCAATATTTAGGCCCCGGGAGAACTCGCGTTACCGGTATGAAAAGGCGGCAGCTGCGGGCAGATTAAAGATGAATAATTCAGCCTCCCCGGGCTCCGGGCCCGGCCCCTCGACCCCAATCTAAGGGGTGGGGAAAGAAAGGGGGTACCGCGGGAGTCCAGGGCTGGGGCCGAGGGCCGGTGCTGAGTCGGGCCTAGACTGCGCCACCGCCGCCGCCGGCGCTGACTCCGGCTGCCGCTGCTGGCCGGCTAGCCCGCGCCGCGGTCTCGCCCTTCCTTCGACCACCTTCGGCTCGCCTTGCTCCCCTTTGGGCTTCAAAGTGGTACCCAGTGGGCGGCCAGGACTCGGCAAATCCCACGCGGAATCGGCGAGAGAGGAGAGAAAGAGCAGAGGCAGCGGGGCCAGGAGGCCGGCTGGCTGGGCGAAGACGGTGTGGTACCCGGTTCCACTCCCTCCGAAAAGGAGACAGGATTTCAGGCTCGGCTCGCACAAACCGGCGGCAGCCGAAGGTCTCTGGCTCGGATTTCCTGTGTATGCTTGGAAATTATTTAGGGAAATATATTTTATCCCAGGAGTACTTTTTAAAAGCATATATGTACATATATATGCTAAATAAATGCTTAGAGAAAAATGCAGCTCTCCCTCCCTCCTGGGCTCTCTTGTCCAAAGCACAGATCCAAGCCAGCTCTAAAAAGTTTCCTTGTGAAAAGTTACAAATCATCCTTGATTATTAATCTACAGAGACGTTTTCTATTTAGAATCTATTTACCTTTGGCGGGGGGGAAAGCCTGCAAAAAAAAAAAATTCTCTGAATTGTTTTCCAAGCTAAAGACATAGGACAAGACTTAGATAAATTCAAATTTAATTTAAATAGTCCTCCTTTCCTATTTTAAATTTATTTTCTACCCTTCTCTTTTTTCCTGTAACTTTTTTTCCTGTTTTCTTGCTCTTTCTTAGCCCTGGTTTTGGTTTCTCTTTCCTTTCTTCCCAGCTTTGGCATTTGCCTTCCTTTTGTTCTTCCCACCTCCTTTCTCCCTCTTTTCTGATCCCCTGGCCAGGTTACTGGCTGGATCATCCTTACCAGGGAGTGGAAGACTGGCAAGGAGCCTCTAGAACTAGAAGCAGAGCAAAGCTTTGGGACCGCCTGGAAGGCTTTTCTATGTGGTATCGCGCTGACTTCGATTTCTCCTTGGAACCCCTCTTTGTTTTTAGAGCATCTCCCCAGGAAAGGCAGAGAAAGATGACCACCACGTCCCGCCAATCTCAGACTCCCAACTCCAGGACACCAGAGGGGAAGTAGGATGGAAGGCAAAAGTATTTCAAACCAGCCCACAAGAAGCCTTGCCTGGGCTGGTAGGGCCAGGAGAAACTGGGAGCTGAGGGTCAGAAGAGGGCACCCCACCCCCACGCTCTTCTGCCTGATTGTCCTGACACTGAGGCTGCCTGTGTGGGGAGTCTTCTCCTGGACAGCCGCACTCTAAGTCCGAGAAAGGTACAGACGAGAGGAGGAAGGATGGGGAGGCAGAGAGAGAAAACAAAGTAAGCATAACACAAAACCCTAAAAACTGCCTGCCCATTAGTCTCCCAGCTCCAGGCAAGAGGGTGGCCAGGGGAATGGTGGCTGGAGCCAGGGTCATGGGCTGTGGAGCCACTATTTAAGAAGAAGCAGGTGGAAGGAAGAAAGGATGGGCACCCGGGAGGTAGGAAGGCAGGTAGGAGGAGAAGTTATGAGTGACATAAGGCAGAAGGAAGAGAAGGGTCTTTAGATATACCGAGAAATGGGAGAAAGAGGAAGAACGAAAAGCGGGGACCAGGAGAAGCCAGGGTGGCCTCCAAGATGGGACCTGAGCATAAGAGGCCAGAGCCGCCTCAGGACAGTACAGGACAGGACAGGACAGGCTAGGATGGGACGGGGAGCCCCGAGCTGGGACAGGAGCCGGGCGCCGGTACTCACGGTGCATCGCGGAGAAGGGGTCTGCTTTGCAGTGCATATCCATGGGGAGGCAGAGGAGCGGAAGCAGCGCGGCCGCCGCCGCCGTGTCGCCTCTCA
>SJXQ01000602.1:289697-306033 GCA_006408695.1 Aepyceros melampus
AGAGGGAGGGAGGGGAGTGGGCCGGGGGAGGGGGAAGGGGAGCCTGGGATTAAAACTACACTGAGAAACGAAACTCGCCGATAAAATAAACGTTAGATAAAGATAAAGAACGGCCAGTCTAATGAATATTCAGGCAACGACAGAAGCCCGCAGAGCGCGCCACGCTCCGAATCCGGCTCGAAGTCCCAACTCACCCAGCCCTGCCATCCACCGGCCAGTGCCCGCATGAGCCACGGAGCCCCCAGCTCGGTCCGCATCCCTAGTCCTGTTCCCCCCGCTACTCTCAGCTGAGTTCCCTTCCGTTCCTCCTGGTTCTTCCTTCCTCTCTCTGGTCCTTCCCTTTCGCCTGTCCCTCCTGAGGTACCTCCCCACCCACACACCCCCAATTCTCATTCCGGGGCAAAGTGTCCGGCAATTTGTCCTCTCCCGTCCCACGCGCGGCTGCGTGCAAGGCTTCCCTCGTCCCCTTGCCTAAAGGGGTCTGGACAGTCCAGAACGCTCGGTGTAGAATCGAGCTGGAGACCTCCGGCGAGGACCCACCTGCCTCAGTGGGACCCAACGGACGGCGCGAGAACCCGGGGACTTGGCTCCTGGACTCTCAGGTGGCCGGGGAGGGGGCTTGGGGAGACAGTGCCGAACGACTGGTAGCTGACGGCAGAGGAGGCGGGAGATCGAGGCTCGCCTCGCTCTCCCCGGCTGGGGAGAAGAGGCTGCGAACGAGGCTGAGCGCCGCCCGCTGCCAGCTCGGCGGATCCAGAGCCAGCGCAGGAGGCGCTGCGCGCTCGACCCGGCCCAGCCGCCGCAGCCCTCGTCCGCACTCGCTCGCTCGCTCAGGTTAGCTCGCGCACGCACCAGGCAGGAGAAGCCCTTTGTCTCCTAACTGGTTAAGTACAGAATATCCGGGAGATCTTTATGAAATATTTTCCCTCCTCTCATAAATCATCTTGGCACTTCAGCTGATGTTTAACTCTCTCCCTCCTTCGCTCGCTCCGCACCCTCCAGCTTCCTGGGTCTGCGAAAGGGCGGCTCAGGGAAGCCCGCGATGCGCTCTTGCAGCCGGTACTCGAGGCAACTCTGGCCCCTGCCTGCTGACCCTGGCGCCTGCAGAAGAGCCGCGGACTCGCTCCGCTGTCTCTCTGTCCGGAACCTAGGCTGCAGCTAGGTTGGGGGCCGAACGCGGCGGCACCCTCCTCATCCCCCGCTCCGACTCAGGTAGGAGGAAACTCCTATAGGGCCTCTCGCACGGGGGTTTTCAGAACTCCCTTCATCCTCGGCTCGGTTCGGGCCAGGTTCAGACCGACAGGGTTTCAAGCTCCCCACTCTTTAGGAGGTCGGATCTGCTGGGATCCTGGCATTTCCTCTCCTTCCTGGATCCTCCGGAGCCCAGTTCGTTTAATCCACTTGCGGAGTAACTTCTGGAAGGAAAAATTCCCTCCCCACCTGACCCCTCCTTCCCAGCCCTCAGCCCCACATCCCTGGGGTGGCCCAGCTGGTTCCCTCGGGCGGGAGATGAAAGACGCAGGGTCCAGCCCCGAAGGTCAGTCTCTTCCTCTTGAGACCTGCAGATGGCGCTCCTGGGTTTCCTTTGGCCTCACAGCCCCACGAACACGCACTAACTTGGTGTGGGGAGCGAGAAAGGAAAACCATTCCCGGCAGCCTAAAGGGAATGGCTCTCGGGCCTGGGAGCAAGGGGCTCCCGGGTGATATTAGCTGGTACAGCCTCGGGCTTCTTTCATGGAGGTAATTAAGTCACAACTGAGATGAGGGCCCCTCCCCCCCATGGAGGAAGGGTCTTCTTTACTGAGAAGGAGCTCAACACTAAAGGAGCCCTTTGCCCCAGGTGTCCTTATGTTGGTCTAGGAAGTTGTCTTAGGGAGTCTGAACTGTTGGAAAAACTGGACAGTGGACAGCACCCCTGTCTGCACAGACTCAGATTTTTCTAGAATCAGCCAGACATATCCTTAGGTTACACAGACTATGAAGAAGTTGGGTGCAGATAACAGGCTTTTTTTACATACCAAGGAAGAGGGATTTTCTTCTCTTGTAAAGAAGGAGACGGTGCACAAAGTGTGCTGGAAGTTGCACTCACACACCTATACTTGAGATGATCCCCTGAGAAGTGAAGACCCTTCCTTGACAGTCCAGTTCCCAGGTAGTCCCTGGGACTCCAGAACCCCACCGCCCTGCTCCTGAGACACTTTTCCCTGCACCACGCCAGCTGGACATCCACCCTCCCACCAAGCCAGCCCCTGGCACCTTCCTTTTTGGCTCCAGCCCATTCAAGGACCTAGAAAATCAAAAAGCAATATTCCATGATGATTAGAAACCCTTTTAGTCAAGCCCCGGCCTTCTCCCAGGGCTCCAGGCTGAAGGGCTGGCACAGATTTCTCTCCAGAGGCACTGGTCTCTCCCTCTGATGTTCTCTTTCCTGTTCTTCCCTTTCTTCTTCTATAGTCTTAGTAGAGGAGGAGAAAAAAAAAAAAAAAAGCCAGAAAGGAAAAAAAGGAAAGAAGAGGAAAAGAAAGAAAAAGAAAGAAAACAACCCAACCCCAAACACAACCCGGGCTCCGACCTGTCAGGGTTGGTTGCTTTTCCCGTCTGCCTCTAAATGAACCTTTTCTCTCTGGTGTTTTCAAAGCGGCCCTTCCACCCCCCAACCTAGGGGCATTTACACTTCAAACAAGGCGCCCGCCTCCCTGCGGAAATTTAAAGGCAAATAAACTTTTGGGGAGTTGCTCTGATACCCATCTCGGGATTTGCTTCATTAGCCGCCTCTGTGCATCTGATCTGCCCAATAAATCTTCCTTGTGGATCTCCGCTCCTTCACCTTCTCTGCTCCCTTCCCTGCCAGGCTCACCCGGCGCCTGGCGCCCCCGCCCTTGCCTCCTTCCTTGCTGACGAGCACTGGCCGCCTGACTCTCTGGCTGTCTCCTGCCTGCTCTGCCGGGTGTAGGTGTCCGCGAGGCTAAGGTCTCCATTGAGCTTCTCTCTCCTCCCCGACAGCATACAACGCAAAGTCGCCCCAAGCCAAGAGCAACTAGCACCCAGAGCTCCCAGAAGCATTTCTGGGCAGACTGTGCTTGAACTCAAGTGCTCAAAACCCTGTCCGCTAGCCCTAATTGCACGCTCTCCCTCTACAATCCTTCGGCTCCTTTTCACGTTTCCTATGTAATTTCTTGGACTGCATTCCCTAGTCTGGCCCAGTGCTTTCTGCCCTGGTGAAGAAAGGCTGAGGCTTGGCTGCCTACCCACTGTAGGCAGGGCCCTGACCCAGGGCCTGATGCCTGACCTGGAGTAGTTGGGGAAGGTGGCTTGGCCTCTGAGGGGAGGGGTTGGCGGGGGCCCAGGGAGCATCTCAGTCATGCCCCTCCTGGACGCGTCGGCCAGCCTTCCTCCTTCCACTCCTTCCACCTCCTGGGGAGCAGCAAGGGGAGCCAGGGCTGGGGCTCTGAGTGGGGGGATTAGAAATTCCGAAATTAAATGTATCTCCCTAGGAAATGCTCCCCACGGTGCGGACCAAATTAAATGCATTAAAGTTCAAGGCGGGGAAAGCTGTTTAGAACCAAAGGGAAAAAAAAAAAAACTAGTCCAAAGGGAAGAAAAGCAAAAACAGAGGAGGGAAGAGAGGAGGGTGGAGCAGAGCATCAGCTCCACAGCCAAGCTTCTTTTCAGAATTATTCCTAGTTTTGGAAGTCACCACCACCAGAAAAAAAAATTACAAGAAAAGAAAAAAAAAGTTCAACTGACAATCTAAGTCTTGGACAGCCAAGGCCCACTGGCCCCCCAGGTCCCGGGGTGCCCCTGGGGCGCATCCTCTCTGGGACCAGGTCCCAAGCGGCCGGCTCGCGCACTGGGGCCCCACTCCAGCTCGCCCTGACCAGCTCCGGCCCGACCCTTTCTCCTCCTCCTCCCGCTTCTCTCCCCGCCCCTCCCCCTTCCTAGCCCTCTGGTCACGTTGGAGGATGGTGTTTTTTTTTTTTTTTTTGGAAGAGCTTCTGGTACAATATGGAGCACCATGGGCTGCAATTTCAACTCCACGGCACATTCCCCCTAAAGCTACTTTCTTTTTTTTCATCTAAGACCCCCTAATTTCTGCTTCCTCGCTCCCTCCCTTGCTCCCTCCCTCCCTCCCGCGCTCACTCTTCTTTCCCCTCTTTTGTTCCCAATATTTGGGCTCCCTGCGTGAAGCCCGGGGGGCCTGACTCCCGGCTGGCCCCGCCCGCTCTGTCTGTTGGTCCTGAGGAGGCCGAGCGCACGTGCTGCGCCTTTATCCTCCCTAGCCCCTCCTCCTTTAACCCGGCTTTTCCTCACAAGAGGTCCTAGCGACCTGCCGGCCCTTCACAGTCCCTTTGACGAGAAACGACAATGCAAGCCGCTTGGCCACCAAAGCGGCCTCTTAGCGGCACGGGCCTGCCAGGTGGCTGCCGCCAGTGGGCCACCAGACTGGGGAGCAGGAAAAAAAAAACCCAAAAACTGTCAAGCCAGGAGAAACTGGGCCAGCGAGGCTATAGGGTAGGAGGTAAGGTAATGAATTCTCTGTCCAACAGAGAACAAGCTGGAAGGCGGTGAGGGGCGCACAAGAGGCCCAGTGAGGCTCTAGTGCTCCAGGACACCGCCTGCCCTTCCCCTCTGCTTCTAGATCTCTGCACAGCTAAAGGGCCACTCACCCAGGGAAGGAGCAATAGCTTCCACGTGCACAGTCCCTTTGCCTCTTTGAGCCTCAGTTTTCTTGCCTGTAAAATAGGGGTAATTCCACCTGTCTTGCTTCTCTATGGAGCTAGCCAATAGGAAAGCATTTTAAAAATCAAATATGTCTACAGTAGACTTTCTGAACACTTAACCTTTCACAAAGAGGGAAGAGAGGGATCTAGGCACTCAGGTAGGGCAGGGGGTGATGTTTCTCACCCAACTTGTACCCTATAAAGGTAAAGAGGATTCCTCACTGCTTTCCTTTCTGTGTTCCTCCCTTTCAGACTTTTTTCTTTCTGTTGTCGCAATGCACCCTTGTCCATGTTCATCACTCTACTTTTTTTTCCCCTGCCTTTCTTCCATTCCACTTCTTCCTGCGCCCCTCTCCCCACTGCAACTGATAGAGGATCAGTTAAATACCACGCCCCCCGGCCAACAGCCCAGGTTAAGTGTGGCCTCAGGCGTGGTGCCCTTTGGGCAAAATGGTTGGGAGGAAGTGGCTTGCTGGTGGAGATTTGGGTAAGGAAATCCCATCCAGTTCGGTTCCAAACAAAGAAAGTTGTTCCTCCCAGGACCTGCAGTCAACCTACCAAAGCCAGAGCGGAGGGAGATAAGCTGGCAGGGAGAGGCCTGACCAAGGGGAGGAGTGGAAGAAGGGAGAGCAGAGGAAAAGAAAGGGATGTGAAAGGTGCTGAGGGACCAGAGAAGGCACGTGTCTCTGGAAGGGCCGAGGAGGCTGGTTGGGGCCAACCCGAGGTGCCCACCTGGCCATCTTCACTTCCTCCCCCAGGGTGAGACAGTCCCAGTGAGGCTGAGGGTCTGTGGCGAGTAATGATTAACCCTCTTCTCAGCCAGGCCCTGAGCCCTGAGCCTGACCCGGCCGGTGAAGGGCGATTGTGCCGGCGGACCTCGGACGTCCCCAGCGACACCTTCCAAGCCACCGCCAAGAAGGGGGCTGCGGAGGAAGGGGACAGAAGGTAGCATGTGGGAAGCCAAAAGGCAACGGAGTATAGGGCAGGGGGAACGCAACTTCAGATGCTGGGCAGACCAGGGAAGTGAAATAGCCACCGCCCACGAACAAGGAAAGGAAGGGGCCAAACGCGGGTGAGGGCGCGCGGCTCCGAGGCGCTGAGGAATAGTTGAAGAGGGGCGGGCTGAGTTTTCCCCGAGTTGCAGCAAGCACCAAATCTACTCTCTCGGATCCGTCCGCTGCGCTCCCGCCCTCCCTGCCTCCTCTCCCAGCAGCTGTGCGGACGTGAGGAGCAGGCGGAGAACGCGCCAGAGCCGAGAGCGGGTAAGGAAGGCAGGGGGAGCCCCGCCAGACAAACAGGGAAGCCAGGGGCAGGGCCGCCCAGGCAGGGGCCAGGCTGCTCGGCGCCGCTAAGTGCCGGAGACAAAGGACCGGAGCGTAGGGGAGAGGGTACCACGGTGGAGAGAGAAGGGCTGATGAGACAGGGAGAGTACCAAGGAAAAGGAGTCTCTCTGGGGACCGGCCGAGGGTCGTCTGCCTCTGTCCACCCCAGCCTGGAAGTGGGACGTCCCGGGGGCTCACTATCGCTTGGATTCCAAGCCGGAAGGCCTGTAGCCTGGAATCGGGCAGCAGGGTGTTGCTGTGTCTGTGGGGTCGAGTGTTTGTGTGTGTGTGCGCGCGCGTGTGCGCGCGCGCGACAAGGTTTAGGGAAAGGGGGAGGGGTGGAGAGGGGAGGGCCTTCGCCTTTGGGTCAGACCCCTATCCCTGGCTGCCACAAGCCTCCGCCCTCTATCCTGCGCGGTCCAGAGCGGTCCATCCACCGAAGTTGAAACAAAAGGGCTTAACCGAATCCCTCTGGAGTCGGGGCACGGACTCTTTCTAGAGAAAGTGCTTTGGTCTGAGACTTTAAGGGTTACCTGCATCCAGGATTGTTTCTTAACTTTCTGCAACTGTTCCTGGGAGGAGGGGCGGGGAGGGTGGGGGGAGATGCAAAGTAAATCTCGGACAGAAAAAAAGCCCAGGTCTCAGTAGGTCACTCCGGCTATCTCTGAACAGGCTGGTCGGGAAGTCTAAGACCTGCGGATAACGAAGGTAGAGAAGAAACTGATGGAGAGAGGAAGCCTCTTTCAATTTCTAAGTCTATGGAGAATTTCTGATGTGTCTCCTTGAGGGCTGAACGCCTCTTGGTGAAGGGATCCTGTGAGTGTGTGAGTGTTGTGAGGGTGGGAAAGATCTGTGAGGCAGGTGGAGGAAGTGTCTAGGCAAACGGCTGTGTCCCAGGCGGGGCTGAGATAGGCGCTCAGGACCCATACCCAGCACCTTCCCCTCCCCTCTCTGCCCTCAGCTGAGGCTGCACCGAGGCCAAGGCCTCCGCAGCCTCTTCCAGCGGGGCCGCCAATCAATCCTGCAGGTCAACACAGCAATTAATAACGGGGTGGGAGCCCTGGCAAAAGAGGGCGGGAGGCGTCAGGCTGTGTCTCCCCCAGGCCCCGAGGGCCTGGCTGCAGGAGTAGGGAGTAGGAAGGGTCGGGGGCGGGGAGCCTAAAGACCCCTGAGAAATCAGTGTGGGCCCAGAGCCACAGGAGGGAGAGGCAGGGACCAGCGACAGGGAGGCAGAGAACTTGCTGGGTCAGGCCAGTGGAGTAAAAGAAAGGTCATTAAATAAAGGACTTATTTTTATGCTTCTGAGAGTAGAGGCGTCGATGGCCAAAGACCATAATTGACCTGATAGTCGATCCTTTCCAGTTACCCCTTCCCTCGCTTTATCCTGGTGGTCTTCGCTGTTTCCGGACAGACTCAGCGATACTAAATAAAACCCGCATCCTTCGCAAACCCGTCTGCGCCGGTTGCGCCAGGGCGTCAGCGAGGCACGCTCGCTCCTGCGCGTCATTTTGAACCAGCCGTAGGGGTCTAAGAGGGGACCCGGGGCCCTCTAGGGCACGCAGAGTCCTGGTTTGTTCTGTGCCTCGGCCAGAGGTGTTCAAAAAAGAGGGGAGGGCCGAGGGACCGGAGGAAGGCAGTGATAAAAGAGTGAAGGCGCCTTGAAAGGGAAACATTTCCTTGCTCAGACCCAGCCCTGCCTCCTGCCCTGTTCCGCAGCTCCTTCCTACCCTTCCCCAAGGCCCGGCTGGGCTGGCTGGAATGTGATCCCCGCGTCGCCCAAAGCGGGGAAAGGAGGGAAGGGAAAATTGGAGTGCTGTGTGCAGCTGGTCTTCCCCGGCCGCCAGGCCGACCGAGCCGGGAGAGCGGATCGTCGGGCAGATGCAGGTAGGCGCAGGCGGCCCTGGGTAAGCGCCCTCGCCTCTTGTGAAGTATCCCCAACGCCAGGAAGCTTGAGATGAGGGCCCGGAGAGGTGCCCAAGGATGCCCCCACCGCTCTGCCTCCTCCTTCCCGAGGCGCTGGGGATTGGGTCGGGCTGTGTCTTCCGGGAGACTTGCAGGGACTGGGAGTCAGGTCCAACACCCCAGGCCTGCGAGGCAGTGAGAGCCTCCTTCCACGAGGGAAAATGGCAAAGTGGGAGTGTCGTGAGCCTGAGCAGACAGGACCGGGAAGGAAGGACGGGTGGGGGCAGGAGGCGGTAGGAGGCAAAATAAATAGATTCAGACAGAGGGAGAGAGAAGCTCTGTGCAGGAGGGGAAGAAAGGGGGAGAGAGGTTCCCAGGAAGGCCCAGCCATTAGGTCTGTCCTTGGGCTGCATATTTATACGGTCGAGGGGGTGCACAGATGGGCTCTCAATTGAATTCCATCTTCAACACCATCAGAGATTGATTTTGTACTCGCTTTTAATTTTGCCATAATTAATTAGATCATTACAACTGTTTGCTATTGATCTCCCTACTTAAACCTCTGGTGCGGAGGGGTGGCCCAGATCCCTAAAAGCCGAAGAGGCCCCAGTTGACACTCTTGGGGCCCAAGTTCCCCCAGGGAGAACAAGGCCCCCAAGAGGGAATGGAGGTAGCCGAGGGACTAGGCCAAGAAGCTACAAAAAGGGCAGTGCTGAGGGTGGATAAGCAGTTGAAAGAACTAGAGCCTGAGCTGGTAGATGTGGGGAGGAGGGAGACGAAGAAGGTGATTTGCAGAAGGAGAGGAGTGAGGCAAAAAGGTCTGGAGTTAGTCCTTGACCTCTGTGGTATTGTTTGAAAAACTCTTGGAAACCTGATCCAACCCTCTCCCTCCTTGACAATCTGAAACTAAACTTGGGTCCCTGGCTTTCCACCCCTGTGCTACATCAGGAAACCTAGTGGGCAGACAGAGTGGAGGTGGCCGGCCTGGGGGAGGGAAAAGAGAGAGGGAGAACAGCCTTCCACTGCCTTAGCCCGTTGGGTAAGCAGCTTCAGATTCTCCTCCCTACTCGGGTCCCCCGGGGCCTGACATCCCTCTTCTTGTCCCAGGCCTCCCTGGAGTTGTTTATTTTGGGAGCAACCTTCTCTCCACACATATTATCTACACCAGTGCTTACACTCTCGCTCATACTCAAACAACAAGACTCTCACACATGTGCACAGAGACTTGTGCACACAGCCTGTGCCCACTCACTAGCACACATGCACCCACACTCCGTCCCCACTAGAAACGAAGACCTTCCCAGTGCTCCCAACTTGGGGGAAGTCGGGTGAAATATTTCTACACTGAAGGAAAGCAAAGCGGAAAGATCAAGTCCTAAAGGCACAGCAAGAGAGCCAAGGCCAGATTCTGCAAAAAGACCAAGAGAAGTTGTAAAACTCACGTTTTCTGGGTGGAAAGTTTTTCGTCGGTTTAGAGGACACTGGGACGGAAGGCAGGAGGCCTCAGCGGTGGGAAAGAGGCCCCAGGGCTCCAGTCCCCAGCCCTGCCGCCCGGCAAGCACCAGAAATAAAGAGAAGTGGAGTCCCTCAGTTGGCCGCCCCCGTGCGTTTCAGTCACCCTCTTGCCTGTGGCACCTTAGGGTCCTCCTCGCTCTTACCTGCCCGGCCTGCGCGCTGTTCCATGCTCTGCTCCCAGCCGCTGCCGTCTGGGCCTGGGTCTCGCTTCTCGGCTTCTCTGCGGCCCGACAGCGCGTCTCGCCTTTGCCGCCGCCGCCCTGAGATCTGGGCGCAGTCACCCAAGACCGAGCGGCTCAGATAACCTGGGCTGCCCGCCGCCTCGGCTGTGCGTTCCGCTCGCGCCCGCGCTCACCCAGCCGGCCGCGCCGAGGCACAGCCACGCGCCCAGGAGCCCCAGCCTCTCCGTCCCGCGCACACGCGCGCACACGCACCCCGGCCCCGAGCCCGCCTCAGGCAAGCCGCCGCCGCGCTGCCGCAGGCACCCAGAGACCGAATCCCCAGCCTAGACGCCGGCACACCCTCTCACCCCACCCCCCTCTTCTTCGCTGTCACTCGCTCCCGTCAGTCGCCAGCCTTACGCGCAGGGGCGTCTTCACTCTCATGCGTTCCCCAACTTTGTGCGTTCCCCTTCTCCACGACGCTCAGCGCTCGCCCCCTGCCACTTTCTCCACTAGCACTTACTCCGCCGCCTGCCACACACGCTTAGTCTTAATACATGTTTCCAAGATTCCTACAGATGCACCCCAACTTTCTTGGGTGACATAATCACTCCTTGTCGCCAATACATTGTGGAACTGCTCGCTAAATCCCTTACAAGCCTCTCCTGCTCCAAATTTTCTTTCCATTCTTCATTAAAAAAAAAAAATCAGAATAAAAGGCAAAAGTTCTGGCTTCCCTGCCTTCAGGAGATGAGGCAGGCTCAGAAGAAAGGGAGAAAGCCCAGAACCCTCCACGGCTCCGGCTGTGCTCAGAGGCCCACCCGTCTGAACCACCTCCTTCCGCATTATTCTGGTCTTCTCACTCCAAGATTCTCGGACCCTCAGATTCACACCTCTCCAAGCACACTCATGCTTTCTATCCCTGATCAAAGGCTCACTTGAGCTTTGTCCCACCTCGGGCCCTCCCAACCTGGAATTTACACCTCTCACACCTTGGTCACAAGTTCTCCCTCAAACTTCTACACCACTTTGTCCACACACACCCTCTTATACTCCTTCTGACACACTCACACACTTTTCAAGCACCACTACTACCACTTCTTCTCCCCAGGTCCCCTTTTCTCATCTGCCCCATTTCACACTCCCACTTATTTGCTCTGGGCCTCCCACTCTCATTCAGCCTTTGCTTACACATGCTGAGTAACACTGAGAAGCAGGCAAGGTAAGTGCTGGGTGAGCCCCAGTGTGCAGGCAGAGGTCTGTGGCTGGTCCCATCTCCTGCACAAACACCTCCAGGCTCCAGGCAGAAGGCACCAAAGCAAGGACCGAGGCCCAGGTCCCAAAGGCCTACTGAGGCCACTTAGCAATGGATGTTCTTTAGTGAGAGTCCCAGATACTTCACCTGAAGTTCCTTCAAAAAGACTGTGTAACTCAGGACTGGAGAGGCACAGGCACTCGGAGGCCAAACCCATGTAATGGCTACCCAACTTGAAAATTGTTTTGCCATGCACAGGTTTGAGATCTTAATTCCCTGACCAGGGGTTGAATTAGGGCCCTTGACAATAAAGCTTGAAGTCTTAACCACTGCACCACCAGGAAATCCCCCTCCCAAACTTAAAATTTAAAAAATCAACCTCCAGGACCATGAATCTCTACTCTTTCAGGCAAATCATGGCTGAGTTACCATCTTACCACCAATGTGTGATTTAAAATATCAGACTTTGCTGGGGTTTCTTTTCTTCTTAACTTCTTTTTTTATAAAAATCAAACAATGATTTTCCAACATAAGTGTATGGAAACTTAGAAGTAAAAAAAAAAAGGTTTTTGCTTTTTGTTATAAAACACAGAACACTATTCCCAAGGACAAGGATGGGAGAGCAATGTGTATAAATGAAACGCTAGTCTCTCTCCTCCCCCCACCCCATGCATTCTCACGCTGTTATTCCATTACACACAAGTGAGATGTTCACACACATAGACTCTCTGTCATCCACTCACGTGGGCCATGACCTGCTGAGTCACACCTCCAATGCAAGGCTCTTTGTGCCTTTGTTACCACTTCTAAAATAGTGATTATAATCCTTGCCCTTCTCTCTTGAGAAACTTGGGTGAAAGTGATTGATAGAATGTGAAGTGTGACCACAGACATATTCATTGCTCTTATTCCTGTGTTTTCAGGAGCAGGAATTGAGACCCAGCATTACACACACACACACACAAGCAGGGAGGCACCCAGTGGGGATCAGGTGTTTTGAACTGGGGACACTCACACACACAGCTTAGTGTCCCTGCCTGCTCCTGAGCCAGCTTGTCACAGTTACCTGAACACAGGGCCCAAGGTTGGGGCAGTGCCAGTACTGGGGCCTAGGCCCAGGGGAAGGCAGCTGAAGCCATTGTGCTAAGCAGCCTGTCGCATACCAGGGGGACCAAGAGGAGGAAGGAGTTTTCTTAGCTCTCGCTCTGATACTTTTGGAGCCTTGGGAACTCTGGAGACCAGCAAAGTGATGCTAGTCAAAGGGCAGGCCCTGTACCTTAGCCTCCCTCCAGCCTTCTCTTTGTCTCCCAGGCCTCACCCCTGTCCTACAGCTCTCAGGGCCCTCCTGCTCATTGCCCGCTCCATTGATTGAAAGTCTCTCTCAGGTTCTCCAAGGAGTCCCAGGAAAAATGATCAGCCAGCCTATTGATTCTTCATTAGAATTACATTTTCACGTGTGCTAAATTGGTTTTAAAAGCTTTTTCTGTTGTTATTGTCTTGTCAGACCCTGCGGTCCAGGGCAAACCAAGTTAAAACGTTGTGGCTTCTTAGAGAAAAAAAAATCACCGGGGCCAGGTCTGTGATTACTTGCTTTCCTGCCTTATTGTTGTCATGATGACAATTGTGATTTGCTTTAAGTATCTTTAGGAAAAGAGCCCTGCAGGAGGCCACTCTTGTCGGACTAGGGCTGGCTAGGGGTGTGAGAGGGTGGATGTGTGTGGAGAAGGCTCTGAAGCCCCTGGAGGAAGGACACGAGAGTAGTTTTTCTTTCTTTGAAAATTAAACCTAGCACTTGAACCTGTATTAATTGCTTCTGGGACAAGAGGAAAGGTGAAAGTTTTAGAAATCACTTTTATTTTCTCTATCTCCTTCCAGATTGAATACAGGAGAAACAGAAAACACAGCCTCACTTATTCTAGCTCCCTGCCCTTTCCCCTAAATAACTGGAGAGGGGGTGTCAGTATTTCACAAAGTGCTGAGGGCGAGGTTGCAGACTTCTGCTTTGTCGTGGGGCAGAGGCCCAGTCACAAGGATGCTTTTAATCATTACACTTTGTGCTGGGGGAAGAATGAATCCAAATGAGGGTAGAGAAGAGGGAAGAGAGACATAGGGACTCTCACAGAGAAGGGAGGTTGGGGGCCCAGACTATCAGACAGAGACAGACAGACACATGCAACCCAGAGTCAGTCTGATGGACTATTCCTTGCAGAGAAGCAGGATAAAGAAGAATGCAAGGGAGGAAGAAAGGAAGAAGAAGGGGAAAAAGAGGGACTCAGAAAAGGAAACGTATAGAGGAAGGGAAAGAAAGCGAGAAAGATAGGCAGAGGAGCAAGCCCTGGGGAGCTGGCAGCCCTCCAGCCCCGCCTTCTTCCTGGCCTGGCAGCCAGAAGCTGTACTGGGATGTGGGCACAGGGCGGCTGCGGAGCCCAGGCAGGAGAGCCGAATGTCTCCGTGATGTGTTTATCCCCTAATCAGTTCATTAGTTATAAACAACATGACATTAGAAGTTAGGAGGCAGTTGATATTAATTTTTATTTAACTAGTTGATGTTTAATCCGTCACGCCAGGCTGGGTAGCAGCGAGAAAGATCTTCCTGACACAAAACCAGTTAGAACTTCATAAGGCGCAATCAGTGTCCGCGCGTTGAAACAAACAAGAGAGACAGAGACAGAGAGAGAGACAGAGGCAGCCTCGCCAGAAATGGAGGCTGCTAGGCGGCAGGGGAGAGCGCTAACCCGGTGGGGAGGGTAGGAGAGAAGTAAGCTGGAAAGGCAGAGAATACAGAGAGGACTGCTCAGCGAGTGTAGCTGGCAATCCAGAACTGAGCCCCAGGCCCAGCACTGCGGGAGGCAATAGTAAGGGGCTCAGCGCCCCCCGGAATGCCCAGTTCCAGGAGCGGCGGGGCCATGAGCTAGGGGCCCTGCCAAGCCGGGCCGCGGCCACCAGCAGCCTTCCTCCATGCAGTGCTTTGAGTGTCCGGCGGTCTGGAGGGTGGTCAGAGGGTAACGTCCCAGGCAGGCGAGGCCCAGACTTTCCCAAACGGTCCTCTCCAAAGCCCAGAACGCCCTCCTTTCCTACTCCAGGAAGAGCGGGCCGGCAAGGAAGAAAGTAGGGAAAGGCGAGGAGCCTGTGCCCAGCGGCTCAAGTCTGATAAAGTTTGTTGCGATCGCAACCCAGAGCAGGATGTGTGTGGGTGTGTGTTGGGGTGCTGGGCGATGGCAAAGGGAGAGGAAGCGAGCGAGTCTGGCGATTCTGCAGGCGGGCAAGGGTTTTCCTCCCAAGTTGGCCAACCCCTCCAAGAGCATCCTCGCGTGCTGGACTCCCAAGTAGAGATCAGGCTGTGTCGGTCGCGGGCTCCTCGGGTGGCCTTGCCCGTTAAGCTCCCTTCTCAACCCCGCCTCCAAGCACGAGTTGTTCGGCTTTTTCCACCTTCACCCCGGGCACCGGCCGGGCACTGGCTCGGTCACGGCTTGGTGACCCGGCACGGACGGGGAAGGGGGGTGGCTCGGGCTGTAGTTTTCCGCCCTCGCGAGGGACACTATTTGGAGGGGCCAAGGCATCCTCACCCGCGCGCAGACTCAAGCCGAGCATCTCACCATTTGCATGTTAATCTGCCTCCACCGCGAAAAGGAAATCGCTGAAATTCCGAAGAAAATTGCCTCTCGCCAGCGGTTAATAGTTAACTCAGACGGGAAAGTTCCCAGGGAAAGGCGAACGCTGGGGCGAGTGGTGCAGGGGAGGCGGCCTGGGAGGGCTGCGGCCCGGCTCCGGCCTCTCCCCTCGCCCGGCGCGCCTCCCCTCCTCGGGGCGGCGCGTCCCCCACCCCATAATTAGCATCGTTTAGTTCACAAAACCCTTCCTGGGAGAAATCTGTTCCCTCGTTCAGCACCTGATTCCGCCGGGTGAGGCGAATAAATCAAGCGGCGGTGGCGGCGGCGGCGGGAGAGCCCGACCCGAGCCCGCCAGTCTGGGGCCGCCAGGAAAACGAAAAAGTGAGAAAGAGGCGGACAAGTCAGGAAAAACGATTTAGGGAGATGGCGCAGCCCTCACGCAGGGAAAGGGAAGGGTCCGGGAGGGGAGATCCAAAGAAAGACAGGGACTCAGAGGCAGAGTCGGGACCAAAATAGAAGAGGGAGGTACAGAAAAGGACGGAGAGAAGAGAGGCAGAGACAGTGAGAAAGAAAAAGCGAACGAAAAGAAAGGGAAAGGGGGAGGTTAGGGAAGACGGAGGAAACAAAAGAATAAAGGAAATAAAAGAAATCCAAAAGATCAAATGCTTTTGTTGTTATATTTAAAAAAGAAAAAAAAACCAAAACTCCCCTGCGAGGCTCAGCAGTGGAAGCGCGCCCCGCGGCGGCTAGTGCTCCCTGCCCAAGGGCCGAAGACCCGAGAGCGCATTTGCGCCCTCGGCGCTCTAGGCCGAGTCGGCGTGGAACCCGACTCCCGTTTGAAGTTCCAGGGCACGGGGCGCACAGGAGTATCTGCCCTGGGAAGCAATGGAGTTTGCGTGTGGGATGTCATCCTGGATAGATGGCCGGGAGGGGATGAGTAAATAAAAGGCGCACGGCTCTTTCTTGGGCGCGCACTGGGCACCAGGAACTTTCTGCCCCAGCGCGAAGGGAGGCAAGGACTGGGAGAGAAGAGGCCTCTGTTACTTAGCTCAGAGCCCAGCTTTCCCGTAGCTAGAACCCCCCTCCCACTACCACACATACTATTTAGCAGGGTCCACCTGCTCCACCACCCGCTCCCCCACCCCAATCCCCCTTACAGATTCCGAGCACCCAGGCGGGCTCGCAGGGGCACAGCTACGAGAAAAAAGTAACGCGTCGAGAACCGCGACCCGCACCAGCGGAGGGCGCATTTCCCGACCCGCCTTCCCGCGGCTAGAGAGGCGCGGCGCAGGTTCAGCTGGCTCAAGGGGCCTGGCACGGCATTGGGCTGCCCAGGCCAGAAGTTGGGGAGGAGAAAAGGGAAGAAGAAAAAGAAGCGGGGGAGGGGGGAGGGAACGTGCACAAGAGAAGCAGAGAGATTGAAAACTGGAAATGCGGGCTGGAGGGAAAGGCAGAGCAAGGGTGTTAGGGAGCATCTCCCCTTCGGTCTGACCCTTGTGGGAGTGCTCCTTCCCAGGCCTCAGTCCTTTCTAGCCCCTGTCCTCTGGCCCCTCCTCAGGACAGCAGGCAGGAGACTGAGGCCCGGACAGGCCACTGTACGCATGTGAACAGAGGGTGAGGCGAGAGAGCCTTCCCTGCCAGCCGGGCGGACCCTAGGATGACAAGCATTCCCAACATTTCCAACCTTTGGGACTTCCGGGTCAATGTGGTCCAGCCCACTTCGCCCCTCCTCCGGGCTTCTACCCCTCCCTCCTGTCTTGTTCCTCTAGCCTTCTCAGCCACTGAGCTGACTAGAGGAGTTTGGGGCGGGGGAGGGGGGGGAGCGGGTGGTGTTGTGGGGAGGGGGATA
>SJXQ01000602.1:324984-342053 GCA_006408695.1 Aepyceros melampus
CGGAGCGCCGCCGAGTGGGGGCGGGGCTGAGGATGGGGCGGGGGCGGGTTTCTCCCAGTGTCACTGCCTTTCCCTCTCCCTTGGGGAAGGTCGAGTGGGAGAAGCATTTCCCACGTGGAGGGAGCACGGGAGAAGTCACCACGCAGGATCTCCGTGTCTTCCTTTTGGAATGGAGGGGAGGTATCTCCTAGTCTTGAATTAAGGATGTCCTGTTGTTCCCTGAGAAGTGGATGAGGCCACTGGCTAGAGAATGCAGTGCCCGAGGGTGAGCAAGGCCCTCCAACAGGAGAGAGGAGGCCCAGTCAATCCCAGGTTGGCCCCAGAGCCAGAGCTGCTCAAATAGAACTGGAACCTGGACTCTCAGTGGAGTGAGACCAGGGACCAGGAAGGCTGGGGTGGGGCATCAATGCAAATAAGATGATAATGGGGGTGTGGGTGGCTGAGTTTCCCAAGTGGGATGGTGGGTGGAGAGATGGAGGAGGGGCTGCAGGGAGAGAGGGGCAGGCTCCTGACCTCCTCCCCCCACCCACGGGTCCCATCTGAAGTCTGCGGCTCCCATCTTCAGCACTTAATGATTTTGACGGGCCCCACCCGCGTACCATTCGGGCCTTTGTGTCTGCCAGACCAATGGCCCCTCTCCCGGGCCCACCCATCAGTCACCCGGAGCTCCAGCTGTTCCCAGCCTTTGGAGCAACCTCGGCCGTCACCACTACAAATTGGCTCTCAACAGCCGCTCAGAGACCCCTTCTCTGCCATTGTCTCGGGACAAATGGCCTTTCCTCTGCACACCGCCCCTCAGGCCCAGCCCAGGCTGCCTGCTGCTCCTGGGAAGGGGAGGGAATGCCCACAGAGCTCTTCTGGAAAGGCTTCCTCCTTCTCTAACCCCACCGTTCTAATTTGGCTGGGCTGGTAGTTGGGTCCCCACCGCCCAGTTCTGGCCTAGACACCCTGTGGCCTTTCCTCAGACAGATATGGGCTCCATGCTGTTAAGGACTGACACTCCTCCTTCTGTTTCTGTCACAGCCCCCAGAGCTGAAGAAGTCTCAGTACAGACTTGTTGACTGAGGCTGAAGAGAAGGGTAAAAGGCAGGGAGGGAAGGACTGATCAAGGAAGGCTTGGAAACTGGGAGTCAGGGTTTCTAGGAGCCACACTGCCAAGCACATAGCCAAGACAATTACATGGCTAGTCTTGCTGATTGCATTAAAATCATTAGAATGAGGGTCTGACAATCGTACATTATGGGGTAGAATTAGAAAGGGCTGTAGAGACTGGCACAGGCATCCCTAGAGTGAATATGGTACAATTAGCTCAAATACTTCCATGTACGGAGAAGGCAATGGCACCCCACTCCAGTACTCTTGCCTGGAAAATCCCATGGGCGGAGGAGCCTGCTAGGCTGCAGTCCATGGGGTCGCTAAGAGTCGGACACGACTGAGCGACTTCACTTTTACTTCTCACTTTCATGCATTGGAGAAGGAAATGGCAACCCACTCCAGTGTTCTTGCCTGGAGAATCCCAGGGACGGGGGAGCCTGGTGGGCTGCCATCTATGGGGTCACACAGAGTCGGACACGACTGAAGCGACTTAGCAGCAGCAGCAGCAGTACTTCCATGTACTACCTCAATGACCTTCTCAGGACATCATCCCAAACTCCCTTCCCCTCTTTCTTTCTGTTCCACCAGCAGGATCTCAAACTCTCTCCTCACTCCTCTTCCTCTTTCACTTTCCTCTCTCACACGCCACGTTGCTTCTTCAGCTGCCTACTTTGTATGCATTGCAGTGAGTTAGATGAGAGGATATAGTGGGTGGGGTCTTTGGCTTTGAGGGTGGGAGACAGACAGACCAAGACATCCCCTGTGGAGCTCGCCCCTAGTCAAATGCCCCTCCTAGCATCTGTCCCAGCATCCGTGCCAGGGCAGCAGGAGAGTTAAAATGCCTTGGTTTGGGGGAGGGAGAGGGTGGGCCTGTCTGCTAGCGTCTGTGTGAGAACTGGCCTGAATATCAGAGTCTGGATGGAATTGAGTCTATGGCTGCCTTTGTGAGGGTATCTCTGTGTGTGTGTCTGTGTGTATGTGTGTGTCCTGGCTATGCCTTAATCCTGTGGGTAGCCAGCCTTCCTCCAATGGGTATGTGTCAGAGTTCTGGGGAAGGGAGCCAGAGTGCCTCTCTGTGATCTCATGGAGCAGCAGGCTAGGGGCTCAGGCCTGGCCAGACGAGGCTGCCGTGTGGAGAGTCTGATGGAGCATTGGTGAATGGGCCTCTCTGGCTAGGAGAAGGGTGGAGAAAGGATGGGGCGTGAGTGGGGGTGGAAAATGGAATTGCCAGCCTGGAATGAATGGATGGTGGAGTTTCTCTTTTGTAACCAGGAATAATTAAGATAGATGTGCGGATGGATTAGCTGTCCTGCAAGGTCAGGAGCGCATTGCCGGATCACTCTATTATTTCGCTGCGCCACGGCTAGCCGGCTAACGCCTTTTTCATGATATTTTGAACATCCGCACAGAAAAAAACCAAGTGAGTGCACGAGAGATACAAATGGATCGTTTGGTGGAGAAATCCGTCTTCGTCACTGCCGCCAGGCTGGGATTAATGCGATTGAAGGCTCCTCCAGGCTCCGCCAGGGAGCCGGGCTCTGGAAAGCAAGAGAAATTGGTTTGTACCCCTGGGAGCACGATTGATGGGCTGGGCCGCAAGGCTGGGCCGGGCCACCGCGTTCTCTGACTGGTCTGGGGGCAGGGAATGGGTCCAGGCCCTGGCCTTGGCCTGGGTGGGGTCCTGTCCTGGAGGAGAGGCCTAAACAGGCTGGAACCTACAGGAGCTTGGAACCTAAAGGAGAGACTTTAGGTTTAGAGAAAGAATAAGAAGGTGGTGGTGGGGGGGCTAATTCCCAGTGACATCCCTCTTCCTAGAGTGGCCAACAAGGCTGCTAAAGTCTTAACAGGACATGGGATTTGCAGGGTAAAGGTGGTGGGGTGGGGTGGGATGGGGAAGGGTGAGGGGTGGGTTTTCTGGAAAAGGGCATGTCCTTTTAGAAGGTATTTACTGAGCTTGAACCATGTGGCAAGCACTGTGCTAGGTGTGAAAAGCCCTGTAGGGTTCCTGTCCTCAGGGAGCTTGTAGTCTAATTGGGAAGGGAAACACTGAACAAGTCATGCCAACCAAGTGTGATGGGGCTTGTGACAACGTTTAATTCCTAAGAGATTAGGGAGGTTTTCCTCCAAGGGTGACATGAAAACTGAGTCTTGAAGAATGGCTGGGAGTTAACAAGTCAGGGGAGGGAACAGTATTTTATAGGCAGAAGGGTCAGATTGTTTGAAGATCTGGAAGTTAGGAGGCTGATGGAGAACTCTTCACCTACCTGATAGAGGAGACAGAACTTACCTGCAGAGAGGTCCAATGACTTGTCCAGGGTTATACAGCTAGCAGCAAATGGCGGAGCCAGGGCTAGAACGAAAGTCCTTGGCCTTCAAGTGACTGCAGAATCTGCTATTCTGGTGAAAGAGACTAGGTCTTCTGTCTTTTAAAATGGTCCATGGGTTAGGCTTATTTGAGAGGTCCCTATCAGAAGAGGGGAACAGGGCACACACCTGTGTACCACTAGGTAAACACACACTTTCACGTAACAGAATGAAGATGGGCTCAGGGAGATGATCAGAGAAAGTCCAGAAAATTTTGTTTTGTTTTGTTTTACTTGTTAAAGGTGTGGGTATGGTAAAAATTTAAATATTATACATGGATATACAGTGAAAATTACATCTCTTTTTACCCTTCACTTTCAATTCCTAGATTCTCCTTTCTAGAAGAGGCTACTGGTATTATTTTGTGTGCAAAAATATTGTATTGTAGAAATATTATCTACTGTCACAGATGACGGCAAACTATGCACATTGTTCCACATCTTAGTTTTTTTTTTCATTTAACACATTATTTTAGAGGTTATTCCAGAACAAGACATGAAGATCCCCCTTATTCTTTAGAAAAGCAGTATAGTATACCATTGTGAAGATGTTCTGTCACATTTTTTAATTAAAAAAATTATTTTTTTCTATTCTTTTTCAGATTCTTTTTCTCATTTACATTTTTGCAGAATACTGAGCAGTGTTCCCTGTGCTATACAGTTAGTCCTTGTTGGTTATCTGTTTTAAATACAGCAGTATGTACATGTCAGTCCCAACAAGTGTGAAGGGAGAAAGCTCTGATGTAAAAGGAATAGAGGAGAGCGAGAGGGAAGAGGGCCAGGAAGGATGGTGAGAGTGAGGGGCTCTGAGCTGGGGAGGCTGGAGGCTTGTGTCTCCATCTTGGTCTTTTTTTTTTTTCACTGATTCTATGTGATCTTGAGCAAGCTGTTGAATTTATCTGAGCTCTTTTTTAAAAATGAGATTTTGTGTGAAGTTTAAATATTTTCCATGATTATGCATGAGAAGAAGAGTGGATACACTCTATAATAAAAGTAGCAACTACCACTGGGGAGTAGTAGTTGAAATGTTTTTATTTTTTCTTTTATATTTTCTGCATTATCTATGTTATTAAAATGTCTACAATGTGCACACATTATTTTCATAATCAGAAAGGAGTCATACAAACTTAGATGCTTATGATGGGGATGGGGAAGGGATGGAGATGGAAGCCTCTACAGGCTCATGTATTGGGCAAGATTACTTGGGAGAACTTTCCAGGAGTGGGTTGGATTCTCAGGAAGCAGAGTTGGCAAGGAAGTGTATCAAGTGGAGGGACATGAGTGAGTAAAGGTGTGGACGAGAAAGCATCTGTGGGAAAATCAATCCAGTTGTGCAGATTATACTTGATTCTTTCATTCACTCATTTGACATGCATTTATTGGGGTCAGATTCTGGGCCAGGCACAGCTCTGCCCTTTGGACATGATGGTGATCAGAAACAGAAACAGTCCCACATCTTGTGGTGTGGGAATAAGTACAACGAAGAGGTATGAGTTACCTTTTTATTATTATTATTTTTGGTTGCACTGAGTTGCTGTGCATGGGCTTTTGCTAGTTGCAGAGAGCAGGGGCTACTGTTTGTTGCAGTGTGCCGGGTTCTCACTGCGGTGGCTTCTCTTGGGTTGTAGGCACATGGGCTTCAGGAGTTGCAGCACACAAGCTCAGTATTGTGGTGCCTGGGCTTTGTTGTTCTATGGCATGTGTAATCTTCCCGGACCGGGGATCGAACCCATGTCCCCTGCATCGACAGGCAGATTCTCATCCACTGTGCCACCAGGAAGTCTTACCTCTTTTTTTTTTTTTTTTTAAAGATTTTTTGATGTGGATCATTTTTAAAGTCTTTTTCGAATTTGTTACAATATTGCTTCTGTTTTCTGTTTTTGGCCAGGAGGTATGTGGGATCTTAGCTCCTTGACCAAGGATTGAACCTGTACCCTGTACATTGGAAGGAGAAGTCTTAACCCCTGGATGGCAAGGAAGTCCAAATTACCTTTTTTTTTTCTTTTCTTTCTTTCTTTTTTTTAATGAGAAAGTCTACAAAGAAGCAGGCCTTTGCAGCTTCTAACAGAGAGGTTTGGCCTCACCAGGGAGGTCAGGGAAGGCTTTGTAGAGGAAGTGCCCACTAAATTACGGATTAGAAGGACAAATAGGTGTCAGGTAGGCAAAGAGGAAAGAGAGTAGTGTTTCAGGAAGAGGGAACAGCATGGTGGGTTACCCAGTGTCAGCAGGAGCCTAGTGAATATGAAAGACAAGAGCAGAAAGCAAAGGAAAGGGGCTGGCATGTTGGCATGCCAGGCTGTCCAGGGCCTTCCCAGTTGTGGGAAGAATTTTGGACTTATATATTAAAAGCAACAAGGAGCCATGGAAGGATTTAAACCTACAAGTGACAGGGTCAGGCTTGTGTTTTCAGCAGTCCCTGCTGGCTGCAGAGAAATGGAGGTCAGTGAATATGAGGAGACCACTCAGAATAGAAGGTGATAATGAATCAGAGGGGAGTGATGATGAAGATGGAAGGAAAAGGGTGAGGCTAACAGAATAGGAGTGGGAGAAAAGCCTGGAGAGATCATGTGTTTATGTGTGTGTGTGTGTATAGCCTGTGAGGTATGAATGTAAGGCCAAGATGAAAAGTTTAATCACTTGGCTGCCTGGAGTTTTTGATAGTCTTTGATCCATAGAGTGAAGTAGTTTTCACATGCTTGTCTCATTTAATCCTTGCAGCTACCCTATGAGGATGGTACTCTTATGCCCAAGTTATGGACAAAGTTAAGTGAGTTTTAAAGTTTTTTTTTAAAATTTTATTTGGCTATGCTGAGTCTTCATTGCTGCAACAGCTTTTCTCTAGTTGTGGCAAGCAGGGGCTACTCTCTAGTTCCAGTGTGTGGTCTTCTTATTGTGATAGTTTCTCTTGTTGCAGAACATGGGCTCTAGGCACATGGGGTCAGTAGTTGTTGCTCACCGGCTTAGTTGCTCTGAGGTTTGTGGGATCTTCCTAGACCAGGGTTTGAATCTGTGTCTCCTGTATTGCCTGGCGGATTCTTCACCACTGAGCTGTCAGGGAAGCCTTGAAGTTAAGCAATTTGATCTGGGTTACCTGCTATCTGAGGGACTTCCCTGGTGGCTCAATGGTAAAGAATTCACCTGCAATGCAGGACTCACAGGAGATGCAAGTTCAGTCCCTGGGTCAGGAAGATCCCCTGGAGGAGGGCATGGCAACCCACTGTAGTATTCTTGCCTGGAAGATCCCACAGACAGAGGAGCTTGGTAGGCTACAGTCCATAGGGTTGGAAAGAGTAGGACACGACTGAAGCGACTTAGCGTGCACGCATGCACACACACACACACACCATGCACCTGCTACTTAGAGGTGGAACTGGGCCTCATACCCTATGTTCTGGTTTTCAGAGTGTAATGAACAGGCTCTACTGTCATGGAAGCTTTTTGAGCAAAAGAAAGATATAATCAGGGTTGTAACTTTGGAAAGTTAATCTGGTGGCAGTGAGTTGGACAGATGGGTTGAGGAGAGAGGCCCAGAGATTAGTATTTCAGTTGAGCAGCAGTGAGGTCAGAGAGTCTGAGCCATAGTGAAACCAAAATATCGGAAAGGAAGGAATGACAACAAAGGCTGCTGTGAGTAGTTGGGATTTAAGTAGGTATTAGTTCCCTATTGCTGCTGTAACAATTTACTGTATACTTAGTGATTTAAAACAACATCCACTTTAAGATCTCATAGTTGTATAGATCAAAGTCTGAGTGGGTTGGATTGGTTTCTTTTTTAGAGTGAGAAAGCTGAAATCAATGTGTCAGCTAGTCTAGGTTCTTATCGGAGGCTCTGGGAAAGAATGTTTCCATGCACACTCATGTTGGCAGAATTCAGTTCCTTGTGATTGTAAGACTTAGGTTCTTGTTTTCTTACTGGCTGTTAGCTGGGATTCACTCTTAGTTCCTGAAGCACTCACCAGTCCTTGCATGTAGCCACAACATCTTCAAAGGCAGCAACAGTGCATCGTTCTTGTGCTTTGAATACCTCTGACTTCCTCTTCAGCTAGCAGCACAATTTTAAACTCAGAAAGTTCTTTGACGTTAAAGAGTTCTGTGATTAGATTAGCATCCCCTAAACACTTAGTTTCCCTTTTGCCCTATAACATAAACACAGGAGTAACATTAGTGAGTGAAAGTCATGGGGCCATCTTAAAATTTTGTGTAACCGTGGAACCCCTTGTGTTTACATGCTTTGGAAAGCTAGGTGAGGCAGGATAGACAAAGGGGTGGTATGGGAACAAGATGGTGCTAAGGTTTGGAAACTAAATAATTGGGAGCACCGTAGTGACAACACTGGGAAGGGGAATCAGGAGGAGAGCTGATTTGGGAGGCTGGGAAAGATCATGAGGTAGACATCTAGGGGTGCAGACAAAGCAGTTAGAAATTAGGGATTCCCTCTCAGGAGAATGTGGCATTGCAATTGTTGCCCCTTTTTGTTGCGTTATACCACACATACAGTACAGCTTAGGCTTAGAGCTCAGTGAGCTTTTACATATGCAAATTCATGTGCTGCCGCTGCAGTCCCTGTGAGTTCCCTTGCGCTCCTGTTCAGTCACTATCTCCCCATAGCAGCCACTCTTCTAACATTGATCCCTGTAGAGTCATTCTATCTGCTCTTGAGCTTCATATTAACAGAATCATACAGTATTATCCCACCACCAAATAATTTACTGGGAGCCTGCTGGGTGCCAGGCACTGTGCCAAGCCCTAGGGATGCAACAGTGACGAGACAGACAAAATCCCAGCCTTCGTGGAACTTAAATTCTGCTCAGAAGGGAGAGATCAATACTGTGGGAGGCAACAGGTGACCAAGGGGGAGAGTGCGGGCAAAGAAGAAAAGAGGATGAAGACGAAACAATGAGAAATATTTAAAATGGGGTGGTGGGAGGGTGGAGTGGTCAGAGGATTGAGAGAAGCCTGAGCAGGCAGCCGCGCGGAAGCCTGAGAACAAGGAGGGAATGATCCGCAGTGTCACATGCTGCTGAGAGGTTAATCAACACATATTTATGGAGCACCTGCTTCGTACAAGGCTAGGCATGGAGTGGAATGGAGGGTGGCATAAAACTCCCTGTAATAATGATCTCTAACATGTCTACAGAGAGAAGGGAAGGCCCTGGCGGGGGAAAACACCGTAAAATTCCAATATGATCATGTCACTGCCCCGCTTAAAATCTTCCTTTGGCTTCTCACTGCCATTGAGATTCAGATCAAAACCTCGCCACGGCCCCCTGGGCTCTGGTGATCTGACTCAGTGGATTCCTCCAGCCTCCGCTCTCTCTTCCTGTCACTCTCTCCTGGCATCCTGGCCTTCTTTTTTCCTCTTGTTCTGCTCCCTCCTGCCCCAGGGCCTTTGTACACACCATTCTGCAGCCTAAAAACACTTTTCTCCTTCGCTCTATCCCTAGAAAGATCTAGTTAATTCTACTCACCATTATTTACATCTCTGCTCGATGGTTGCCTCTTCAGAGAAGCCTTCCCTGGTTTTCCACTTTAGGATAGTTCCCTGTGTCTTCCACTTCCACAACTCACTTGATGGAACTTTCTTTCCTAGCCCTTATCATGGTGAGTGATGATATATCTGTGTGGTTATTGTATAAATATTTGTTTTTCTCCAAATCGGAGCCCCCTGTGAGAGCAGAGACCTTATCTGCTTACGATCGTCAATGATCCCCAGCACCTGCCTCAATGCTGGGCCCATCATGAGGGCTCCATAAGTATTTACTGAATGAATGAGCTTATGAATTTGAAGTCAGAAGACTGTCTTTAAGCCCTAGCTATGTGACTTTGGATAAGTGACTTTTTTCCCTTCCTCCGGTCTCAGTTTCATATCCATAAAATGAAGGGATAGACTCTCTAAGGGCCTTTCCAGCCTTATGTCCTCGGATTCGATGATTCACACTCATAAAAATGTCACTGGGCTGCCCGCCAACACATTAGCACCGATATTAGTGCTGAATGAGAAGGTGCAAAGCATCAAGTGCTGTAGAGATAAGACAGAGCAGTGTGATCCAGGATGATCAGAGAAGACTTCCTGGAAGAAGTGGGTAGAAAATTACTTAAATAGATGGGGAGAAAAGAGATTTTTTGATGAACCAGAGAAGCACAGAGGCATGAAGCATGATGGGAAACCACAAGGAGACTGGTCTGGCTGTAGTCTATGGGAAGGATCCAGCTTCTTTAAAATGGGAGACGCCCTCTGTACTACTTTTCTAGTGTTTAGTGGCTTAAAATAATACCTTTTATTATCTTACAGCTCCAGAGATCAAAAGTCCAAAACATGTCTCACTGGGCTAAATTCAAAGTGTTGATGGAGCCGGTTCCTCCTGTATGCTCTGGGGGAGAACCTCTTTCCTTGTCTTTTCCGGCTTCTAAAGGCTGTCCTCATTCCTTGGTTCATGGGCTTGCCTCCCCTCACCACTTTCTCTGACTTTGACCCCGATGTCTCTCTCTTATGAGGGTCCTTGTGATTACACTGGGCCCACTCAATCCAGGATAATCTCCTGATTGCACGACTGTTAACATAATCACATCTGCAAAGGCCCTTTTACCATGTTCATGGGTTCTGGGGAGTAGGGTGAGGACTCATCTGAGGGGCCCTTTTCCAGCTTATCACACCATAGTGGTTATTCCTGTGGTCTCTGGAGTCAGAGTGCCTCAGCTCAAGCTTTGGCTTTGTCACTCATTAGTGGCTTAATCCTATGTGATTTATTTAACCCATCTCTGCCTCATTTTTCTCATTTGTAAAATAAGGAAACAGTAGTATATACCTTATTTGTTTCAGCTATCTACTGCCATATGACAAACCACGCCAGATCTTAGTGGCTGTAAACAGAAATGATTAAAAAAATTTTTTTTCATGATGGAAGTTTCTTCTGCTCTCCGTGGTGCTGCTATGTTCACTCTTGCAGCTGCATTTATCTGGAAACTCAGCTGTGATCACAGCATCTAAGTTGGCCTCACTAACACATCTGATGCTTGATGTTGGTGATTGGCTGGAAGGCCTTAGTTCTCCTCCAGGGGGCTTTCAAACTGTGGTACTGGAGAAGACTCTTGAGAGTCCTCTGGACCGCAAGGAGATCAAACCAGTCAATCCTAAAGGAAATCAACCCTGAATATTCATTGGAAGGATTGATGCTGAAGTTGTAGCTCCAATACTTTGGCTCCCTGATGTCAAGAGCTGACTCACCGGAAAGGACTCTTAAGACTGGGAACGATTAAGGGCAAGAGGAGAAGAGGGGCACAGAGGATGAGATGGTTAGATAGTGTCACTGACTCAATGGACATGAATCTGAACAAACTCCGGGAGATAGTGAAGAACAGGGAAGGCTAGAGTGCTGCAGTCCATGGCGTCGCAAAGAGTCAGACACGACTGAGCAACTGAAAAACAACAGGGGGCCTCTCATCCCACAGGGCCTCCCTCCCTTCACTGGGCTCTCCAGCAGGATAGTTCAGACTTTTTTACATGGTAGCTGACTTCCAAAGAGTGATTATGGAACTGTAAGATTTTTCAAGACCTCAGCCCAGTGGTCACAAGGTGTCACTTCTGTCAAAGTCTATTGGTCAAATAAATCACATGGCCAGCCCAGATTCAAAGGGAGGGGAAATAGACTTCACCTCATGTGAAAGTCACATTGCACAAGTCTTGTGAGATATACTATTTGCCATGGTAAACGTGAGGATTGTATGAATAAAACATGTAAAAGGACTTAGAACTTTGGCTGGTACTTAGTAATTGCTCACTGTTTTTAAAAAGGAAGGATCTAGTGTCCAGCTGCCTAGGTTTAAAACCTAATTCCACAGCTTATGGTTTTGTGATCTTTGGCAAATTACTTAAGCCTCAGGGTCCTCCTCTGTAAATGAGATTAATGGTAAGATTCTTTTCCAGCTTTGGTACAAGGAGGAAATGCAATGATAAGTGCAAACTCTCAGTTCAGGGCCTAGTGTATAGTTAATACTCAATAAGCATTCACTTGATATTACCAAAGTTCTGTCAAGTACAATATGAGGATTTTTTTTTTTTCTGCACTGCATGGCCTGTGAGATCTTATTTCCCCAACCAGGGATTGAACCCTTGACCCCTGCATTGGAAGTGTGGAGTCTTAACCACTGGACCACCAGGGAAGTCCTATATATATATATATATATATTTTTTTTTTTTTTTACTTAAGCCTAATGTCAACCCTGTGTGTCCATGTATACACACACACACACACACACACACACATATATATATATACACACACATATATATATACACATACACACACATATACACACACACACACACTACACACACACACACACACACACACACACACACATATATACACACACACATATATGAGGAAACAGGCCCAAAGTACTTCAGAAACTTGGGACTGGAACCTAGGTCTTTGTGACTCTTTCTACTTTACTAATGTGACTCTTTCCACTTTATTAATCATTTACTAATTATTTCAAAAATTTCTTTTTAGTAGGGTACCTCCCGTCCTCCTTTTCAAACAAACTCAATCGATAAAACTGGGAAAGAGAGTATTTTCCTAGCACATATTACGAAGGCTCTCATTTTAGCTTTTCAGACATTAGAGGGAAAACATGTTGGTTAGCACACACATTCTCTAATGTGTTAAAATTCAATTCATAACACTTCTGTGAACATGTGATCTGTAATTGAAGTTTCAAAGAGTTTATTCTTAAACAAAACTGAAATCAAAACTCTGGACCCTCTAAATACCTCAAAGGAACTTAGGTTTCCATGGACCCCAGATTGAAAATCCCTCCATCAGATGACATTCTTCCACATGAGGAAGGGTAGATGGAGCATCTGGGTTCTAGCAACAGGGGTCTCAAGAACCTGATAAAGGAGCTTCGAGTCATTTTGTAAGCAACATTGATCATTTAATGTCTTGTAATCCATTATTTATTGGATTTTTGAGGATTTGTGATCAAGAAGAATAAAAGCAGGAGCAAACAATTACGCCATTATTTATTAAAGTCTTACTGTGTACCATGTACTGCACTCTTGCCTTGTTTCATCTCATTGACTTGTTACGGTGCTATGCGGTATGTCCTTTTATCGTTTCTGTTTGACAGATGATGAAACTGAAGCTCAGACTGAATAAGTAATTTACCAAGCTATTAAATAATGAAGCTGGATTGCAAACCTATAAGAAGCCATTGGAACTTTTTTTTTTTAAATCAGGAGATCATCGGTGACCTGGTGAGTGGGAGCTGAGGGGTCAGGGAAGGAAGACAAGGTGGCAGGCACCCTCCCAGGCATTTCTCTCCTTAGGAAGGCATCTTTGTTTGTGCTAAGCATCTCCAGGTCTTCCTACTACTACTCCCTACTGACTTCGCAATATTTTGACTGACAACTGAGATCTAATGGGTCCATTCCTTTTGCTCAATCCCTTTTCCAAGGAAAAGTTTGTTTTCCAATTGCCAATGCAGGTTTCCTCAATGGAGATAAACAGCAGGAAACTGTTTTCCTTTGCCTATTAATATGTCAGATTAAAGAGTCAATCATATAATCAGCACAGCATTTCTTACTGGGCCTTGAATAAGCTCAGAGTCCCATCTGGGAGATGAAGCTCTCCTTGACAATAAGCAAGCTGAAAGACATCCCAAGGAAGCATGTGGGTAGGCAGCCAAATATGGGGGAATCATAGGAATATTAAAATGTTTCCTCAAGAGTTTCTACTTTATAGAACAGTTGCAAACCCATTATCTCAGGTGACTCTCATAACACTCCTGTCCCAATTATCTGCATTGGGCAGATGGGAAACTGAGGTTCAGAGAGGTGAAGTCACTTGCCACGGTCAGATAGCCAATAAGTGACAAAACCAGAATGGAAGGAGTGGCTTATTTGGGAATCTTTTGCTGGCTGAGTCCTGCCTGGCTGTGAGCTGTGGAGATTCAACGATCTCTATGGCTTTTTGAGCCAAAGGTGCCTTCAGAATCCCGGTGCCTCCCTCCTGGTCCCACGGGCCAGTCTACACCCCTTGCCCATATCCTGAGACACTGAGAAAAATCCTTAGCCATCCATCCGGGTCCCCTCCCTGCAGGTCAGTGCTCCCCCCGCCACAGACAGGCTCCTGTGATGATGGATCGCTGGCCCCAACGCACATATTATTATGAAATGGGTTTATTACACTCTAAATCTCTCACTAATGTGCCGCTGTTTAATCCCTTTATCCAATTCTCAGTCTCTCAGGCTCGGCCACAGCTCTCTCCACCCAGGACTAGGTTTGAATGGTTTATTGGATGATTTCTGACTTGAGGGGACTAGGGTGGGGGCTATTTAGAGGAGGGGGAGGACAGAGAGACTTGCAGCCCTTGAGAGAAGTCCAAGGGCTTATCTGGGGCTTCTAACCCGGGGACTTCTAACCCAGATGCTTTGTGGCCCTGCTCTCAGCCTGTTGACCACTTCCCATCTTCTCCATCTCCGTCTCTCTGACTTGGGGCCTTGCTCCATCTCCACCTCTTGACTCTCATCACTTTCTCACTTCCTCTCTGACCATCTCTCTTTGTCACTCTGTCTTCTCTTGAAGCCAGATGGTGGTTAGGGTGATGGCATCTAGTTACCCCTGCCATGAGGAGGGCAGTGACCCCTGGACTTTCCCACTCCACCTCCAGTCCCCTCTTTTCCAGAAGTTCCTTAAATTCTGCTGGGTTTCTGTCCTCTCAGGTCATGTCCTTACCACAGCTCTACCGACCAGCCAACTCCTACTTTTGACTTCTGCCACTGACTTCTGCCACTGTCCCCCTCAGGCTTTCCTCTCGTACCCCCAGCTTCTCCATCTGCCCTGCTCCTGGGCCCACGCCCACGTCCCTGCCCACACCTCAACCTCCCTTCCTCCTCACCCACCCTCAGCCGCCTCTGCCTCCTCATGGTGGTTGACACTCAGCTCCCAAGGCCTTCCCGTCCCTCCTCACTCTAGCTCTGGCCACCTCTGGGATGGCCTTCTCTCCCTCCATCCACCTCTATCTCTGTCTCCCCCAGTATCTCTCTCTGAGCAGTCCCTCCCCGCTCTGACACACCAGCCGGTACGGCAGCCAAGGCTTCCTGCTGTCAGCTGGGGAATAGATAAAGATAAATGATATTATGTTAAATTCCACTTAATGACAAATTTTTAATTTTCTGAACATGGTCATTTTCTGGCTAGTGAATCAAGTGGAGGGAGCTAATTACATGAAGATCTGAACAAAAATAACTCCTAATTTTCAAGGATAATGGAAGAGAAATGTTGGAGATTAATGGCACTATTTATCTTTTTTAAATTTCTATCTTTCTCTGTGATAGCCGTGCTCCCCAAGGAAAATATTCATAAAATGAAATTGAAGTCGTAACTTAATAGGTTATTAAAATTTTTGAGTGCATATCACTTCCTTCCGCAGCACTGTAAATTTAAATTGAAGTTTGCGGCTCCCCGAGTCACCAGCGGAGTTTTTTTTATGATGGCACAATAGAGAGAAACATGCATCTTTGTCAGGAGGTATTTGCTAGTCTAATTTTATGGCAGGCCGGATTATCAGACGGGAATGGCAGCGCCGGGGAAGCTGACAAGCCCGCAGCCGGCAGCCATGTGTTTCCATTAGCGCCCCGAGCCGTCCGGGGTTTCTCTGGACTCTCATTTTCCACTTCAGTCTTTTATCTTGATTTAAAGTGAGGGCGCCCAATATTCAGGGCCTGTCATTTTTCTCTCTCATACACTCTCACTGCGCTTCCTTACTTCTCCCCTCCCACTTCCTCTGCTCCAGGGCCTGCTCCCTTTCATCTTGGGGCCTCCATCGTGGGCTCTGCCCCCCTCACCCAGCCTCACCCAACCCTCTGGGCTCCACCCTGGGAGAAAGAAGAGAGAGGAGGCAGGAGAGGCTGGCAAGGCAGCCGCTGGAGTTAGTCATAAATTTGAGTGAAGCCTTCTCCCCAGGGGCCCATCAGAGGAACCCTGGAATGGGGACTGTGTGTAGGAGGTGGGGTGGGGCTCCCTGGTTTGAGCCCATCAGGTCCTCTAATTGAGTGTTAATGGAGTTTCAAGGGGGAGGGGGCGCAGCTGTTGGCTGCGGGGACCCGAGGGCAGGGAGGATTATGGCCAGTTCCTTTTTCAGTCCCTGTCTCTGTTTCCCTACCAGTCTCTGTCCCAGCTTTGTCTCTGAGGCTCGGAACCCTCCACACAGAGGGAAACTTAAAAAACCCAGGCCAACCTCCATATTTTAGGGATGGGCAAACTGAGGCCCCGACATGGGGAGTGTCTTGCCCAAGGTCTCATAGTTATAATTAGTGGCTAAGACAGACAAAACGCTGGATATCACAGATGCATGCACTTTCCACTGGACCACACTGTCTCGCGCCCACCTCTTTCTGCTCTGTTGGATGGAAACCAACATCTCCGTGTCTGTCTCAGCGCCATCCAGTGTTGCCCACCTTGTTGTTGGCACCAGTGTTCTACAAAGAGCTGGCCTCAACACCCCAAGGTCATCGTTTAACTCCTGTCTTACCCTCAGCCCCCAAACCATGTCACGTTCTGCCATCACTTTCCTACCTGATCCTTTCTCTCCTCTTCCCTGGGGTTCATCCACCCTATCACATCAGCCCCTCCTTATTCACTTGTTTCCATGTTCATTTCCCAATCCTGTTCCATAGTGACCTTCCCCAGATACCCCAGATTTCTAAACATTCTCCTGCCCTTGTTCAGAAAACCCCATACGCCCTCCATCCAGTGCCTACAGGATTGAGGTCCAACTTCTCACTCAAGCCTCATAGCCCTGAATGACCATGGCCCACCACTTCCCCTCTGTTCCCCCTCCCTCTTGCCTACCATATACTCATGCATATAACTCAAACCAGGGAGGCACGTTTGCTCCTGGTGTCCTCCCTGGGAGCACCCTCTACCTTTCCACTCTATCCACATTCATGAGCCCCCCCTCACTCCACCTACTTGCTGGGCCTCCCTAGACCACACCAATTCACCGTCTTCTCTGGCCTCACCATCCAGACGTTCATCCATCTGCTCACCCACTACCTGACACTCACTAAACTAACCGACTTATACCCTGCTGGGCCAGGGACCCCAAATTCAGTTTGCGTACCTTACGGTCACAGATGCTTGCTGAGTTACACACCTTATCCCCTGAACCCCAAGCACACAGCAGAGAACCTGGGATAAAATCTCAGATGTCATAGTATACTGGAGCTGGAAGCGATTATGAGAGCTTAGCCCTCTCATTTTATTGGTGAGGTAACTGAGGCTCAGCAAGAGCGACAATGCTCAGGGTTCTGCCAGGAGTTAGGAAGGGAGTTGAGACTCACATCCAGGTCTCCGGACTCAGGTTTCAGTGCTCTCTCCACCTCACCATTCATCTTCTAAGGTTCAGGTCATCACTGTCACTCAGGTGTAAGCTGGCAGTCGTTTTTTTTTTTTTTTTTTTTTAAATGCAATAGTTCTTTTTATCTCGGAGCCGTGGTTTCTCCACAGTGGAGAAAAGCAGTCCTGGACCATGTTTCTTCCTGAAGCGGGGTCAGGGATCATTGGAGAACCCTGTGGCAATGGCAGGACTTTTCAGTGTGGTATC
>SJXQ01000602.1:343853-354975 GCA_006408695.1 Aepyceros melampus
CAGGCTCTGAGCTGCTGAGA
Organism: Aepyceros melampus; assembly: GCA_006408695.1. Lineage (NCBI taxonomy): Eukaryota > Metazoa > Chordata > Mammalia > Artiodactyla > Bovidae > Aepyceros > Aepyceros melampus. The sequence continues at coordinate 343,874 of SJXQ01000602.1, forward strand.
CTGAACACCTGGCACAGGTAGGTGACAACAGGTGGGGGAGAGACTTGAGGAGTGAGTCCTTTTTCCCCAGGGAAGGAGGTCACTGATTAATCCATTTACCCTTTCCCTAAAGCTGATGCTGGGGGCCTGAGGCTGGGGTGGTGGTGGGAGTGAATTTAGGAGATGGGAGAACTGCCCCCAAGACCCAGTGATTGTCCCCTGCTTGGAATGGATATGGTGTTGGACAATGTATCCCCAAGACTGGCTGTCCAGAAACACCCTCCCCTTAATGTGCTGGAGGACTTTGTCCCTGCTGTCCTGGGCTCAGCTGGGAGAAGGGAGAGAAAGGGAATCAACTGACCCCCAAGCCCTGAAGACTTGAGGAGGCAGGAAAGTCTTGGCTTGAAGCCAGCTGGCCAGAGGATTTGGGAAGAGACTCAGTGTGTGTATGCTTGTGAGCGAGTGCATGTGTGTGCCTGTGAGATTAGTGTCATCACTGATCTGTGTGTGTTTAAGGAGTGTGTCTATATGAACCGGGTTATGATTGATTTTCTTTCTGTGTCATACTATGTCTGGCTATGTCTCTCAGGTATGAGTGTATTGTATATGTCATGGTGGGTGTGTAGCTATACAGCTCTATAGATGGTGTGACTGTGTGGTGGTGGATATATTGTAACCATGTATTTTTGTGCATATTTGTATAAAGGGTGTCTTGCAAAAAACTATCTTCCTGTGTAGGTGATGATGTATGTAATTGTTCATGTCCTTCTATTTTGGTTTATTTGTATGTGAAAGTCTACATACTTTGTTTATTTTGTACATTACTTTATCTCTCCTATGATGCTGGATGCAACTTTTTCTCTAGGCAATAATTCCTTTTCTCTTGTGATGGGGTACTCTGTATGTGATCAGTGCCAGGTAGGTACCTCTGTGAGTGTTGCTTCACTTCTGAGTGATGTGAGTATGGGAGTATCTTTCTGATCACCGCCTTGGAGGGTGATCATGTATGACTGTGTCTGGCAACAGTGCATATGTGTGTGTGTGTGTGTGTGTGTGTGTGTGTGTACTGTATGCTTCCTTTTACTCATCACCACACAAAGATGTGGTTATTGGATATGGGCTTGGTTGTGCCGGGGAGGATGAGGCGAGGCATGCATGGTTATGTTGGTGGGTCCAGTGAGGTCAACTGAGATAGAAGGTCACAGGTGGGAGACTGAGGCAGCTCTGCAATGGGATGGTGACAAGGTACAGGCTTTTAATACCACAGTCCTGAATTCAATTCCTAGATCTGTCCCTGATCAGGTCAGTGGCATAGCAAGTTACTTAAACTGAGTCTCACTTTCCACATCTGTAAAATGGGGATAATCATAGCTATGGCATATAGTCATTGCAGGATTAGGGACACAGGATGTCATACAACTACCCTGGCACCTAAGAGTAATAAAACAGTAGTAGTAGTAGCAGTAACAGTAGTAGTGGTAGTAATAATAAGAAGTTATTAAGTGCTTACTATTACATATTTAATCCTTTATTTCTCACATCAATTCTAGAAGTGTCTTACTCTTTTGGAGATGAGTAAACTGAGGCACAGAGTATAAATAACCAAGATCAGACAGCTAGGAAAGGCAGAGTACTTGCTCAGCAAATGATAGCTTTATTTGGATAGTAGATGCTTCCTGCAACTACTGCTGATGTTCATGTGAGCACTGGAGGGGAGGGTGCATTAGACCCATAGCACTTCATTCCTGCTTATAGGGGCCTTCTTCTCAAGTCACCCCTCACCCTCTGTGGCCCACAACCCAGCGGAGTTGTTGCCTCCTGGGACTGTTTTGGGGGCTGGACAAAAGGGAGAGTCTGAGGAGGAGGCAATACCCCCACGCTCCTGGCCGCCTCTTTCCAGCCTTGATCGACACCAAAGACTCTGTAATCTCTCTCTGCCCCGAGGGGAGCAGCAGCGTTTGTGAAACAGATTTTTACAAAATGTTTTGACCCTGCTCTCCCCTACCGCCCCCTCCTCCCCCGCATCCCTGCCTGGCACCGTGTCACCAATTAAATCAGCCTTCGCGGGCGTCTCCGCTGCCTGCTAATTGTGCCCTGGGCCGGCTTCCGGAGGTCGCTCTCCCCATCGCAGTATCCGCCCCCAACAACTCCCGAGGACAACAGGGGCTGGGGTGGGCGCCTGCTGGGGCCGTGTGGCGGGCAAAGATCTCCTAGGGGCCTCCCGTGGCGATTTCCGTGATCCTCCCCTTGTGGCTATTCTGCAACTCTGGAGACTGAGTCATCCGTTCTAACTCCCGCCTGGCCCTGCCTCCATAGATCAAGGACAGGGGCCCAGTCTGAAATGACCCGGGGCCTCGAGGAGGCGAGCCGGAGCGTATCCGGGTAATTGTCTCTGCCAGACGCATTGCCGAAGCAGGCGGCTTGGAAAATCCCCTTCACCGGCGTGCCAGGCCGGCCGGAAGCCAGGCGGCTTTATTTACAGATCCTCTCGAAGGCGGTGGTAGAGGCTGGGCTGGGAGGGCGCTGGCCGCCGCCACCTCTGTCCAGGGTGCTGATCGCACACAGTGCTGGGTGTCTCTCCTGAGTTTGCTGGGAGGTTAACAATGACTAAAAATCATTATAGGCGACTGTTACAAAAAGATTACCAGGAGCCAGGCACTGAGCTAAGGGCTTCCAAACTCTGTATAATTTAATTCTCACAGCAACCTTAAAAAGAAATATTTTCCCATTTTAAAGATGAGAAAACCGAGACTTCTACAGGTTAAACAGCTGGAGGTGGGGATGGTTAGGGGAGAATTTCACTCTATCTGTCATGTCTGATTTCTTCCATTATTTTTTCTTTTAATAACCCAAAATATGTTCATGTAATACTTGTGCATTAAAAATAAGCTTGAAAAATTCAAAATTTTTTTCTTCACTTAAGATGTTCTTCTGGGCAAATGACTGAGGTTCTTCAAAGAGAAGGGAAAGAGAGAGATGATAATCAAATACATTGTGGGTGGACCTTGTTTAGTTCCTTACTGAACAAGTTAAATGTAAAAAAAAAAATGAAATATTTGAATATGGACTAGTATTTGATAATTTATGGAATTATTGCCAATTTTCTTAGATATGATACTGACGTGTGTGTGTGTGTGTGTGTGTGTGTGAGTGTGTGTGTGTGTTAACTCTTTCTGGGAAGGAAAGGCAAGAAAACCTCTTTAACTGTTAAATTTTTGGTTAAAAAGAGCTGTTAAGTGACCTGCCCAAGGTTACTTAAGAGTCCCTTCCCTCAACCACTCTGGCAGCTCACCATCAGCAGATCTGAGCAGGTCTACAGCTTGGTGTGTTATACAAGTCTGTCTACAAGTTTGTGTGGTCATCTCTGCTTGGGTTGATATAAGTGTTGGTGGTGTTTCTTTGTGTGTGAGATCTCTGTGTGGCAAATTTTAAGTGCCAACTGTATGCCAGATTTTCTATAATAATATCTTACAGCACTTTAAACTCAGAACAATCCTGGGAGGGAAGACTTGCTATTCCAGTATCGCAGATGCAAGGAACTGAGGCAGAGAAAGTAATTTTCCTGTGGTCTTATACTAAGGGATGAAACTGGAACCCAGGTATTTTCACTCTACTCCCTAATGTTCTTGGTAATTGCTTAAACCACAGTGGCCTTAATAGTGTATGCAAGACCTGAGTATGACTTCATCTAGTGTGTGGAAGTAAGGAACTGTGTATGTAGTCATTGAATTGAACTGAGCTGAGAGTCAGCTGAGACTTTATACAGCACCCCTCTTCCTTTGATGCCCTGGGGTGGAAGATGCAGGGAATTACAGATTAGCAAGAAAAGAGAGTTGATTTGAAATGAACTAATCAATGGGGATGATCAAATCCACTAAAGATGATATGATCTGAAGAATTTATCTGATGACAAAACAGATCTAAATTTTATTTGGAAGCTGGAATCTTTCTCTCTATAATGATAAAGTCATATTGAGCACCTGCCAGGCCCCAGTCTCTCTCATCTATAAAGATACCTAGAAACTATGTATATATAGCACAGCATCTGGGACAGAATAAGAATTCAGTTAAAAAAAAAAAAAAGACCTTTGTATCAAAGAAAGAAGCACAATATAATTCATGGAAGCCAGACTTGGAGTCAGAGAGGGGATAATCTCAAAACCCACTAGTTGAGTGACCTTGGGCAAGCAATTTAACCTTTCCAAGCCTCACTTCCCTTTTCTGTGATAAAGAGATAATCACACTTAAAGAGACTGTAAAAATTAAATGAGATAATGCATAAAGTGCTTGGCATAGTGCCTAGTACATAGTAAGTGTCCAATAAATGTTAGTAGTTATTACTCTGTGCTAGGTGCTTTACATACATTCTCTCTGAACCCTGTCATCACCCCATAAGGTATTTGATATTCCAATTCAGGCTTCTTTGTATTCCAGATTCGTACTTGTTCCACTCACCTGGCTGCCTGCCTCTTTAAGAGCCGTCTGTTTTATTTGAATGTTGGTCCGTCTAGTCAAAGCCATGGTTTTTCCAGTAGTCATGTATGGATGTGAGAGTTGGACTATAAAGAAAGCTGAGCACCTAAGAATTGATGCTTTTGAACTGTGGTGTTGGAGAAGACTCTTGAGAGTCCCTTGGACTGGAAGGAGATCCAACCAGTCCATCCTAAAGGAAATCAGTCCTGAATACTCATTGGAAGGGCTGATGCTAAAGCTGAAACTCCAATACTTTGGCCACCTGATGTGAAGAACTGACTCATTTGAAAATACTCTGATGCTGGGAAAGATTGAAGGCAGGAGGAGAAGGGGATGACAGAGGATGAGATGGTTGGATGGCATCACTGACTCAATGAACATGAGTTTGAGTAAAGTCCAGGAGTTGGTGATGGACAGGGAGGCCTGGCGTGCTGCAGTCCATGGGGTCACAAGTAGTTGGAGACCAATGAGCGACTGAATTGAACTGAGCTGAGAGTCAGTGTTGGGGACTGACATAGGGGATTGGAAGGGAGACTACCCAGGATGGGCACTGGCATTGGAGAAAGAGCACTAGGGTGGGAATCATGAGATTGGAATTGACACCCCAGATTTTCCATTAATTAATTGTGTGACCTTAGTCAGTTTTTCTTCTCAGAGTTTCAGTTAACCCATCTGTAAAATAAGATGGGTAGACTGGATGAGCTAAGATATTCTAAGACTGGTAACTGGTTGTGTTCAAGAGACTTTGAGTAAGATCTGACAGTATGACTATGAATTTTGTGAGACTCTGAGAGAGTGTGAAAGGGGAGTGTTGGGTGGAGATGTGGGGTATGGAGTTGTGGTTGCAATAATATAAATGACAATAACTAGGAGGGACAAGTGACTAGGTTTCCTTAAGACAAAGCATGACAGTGTGAAACTATTGGGGAGTGAATCTTGGGTGACTGGGTGTGTTTATGTAAGTGGGTGTGTAAAAGCATCAAGTTCTATGAATGTATTGTATGCAAGGATGTGGGCGTAATGGTATGAAAATTATTATAATCAAATTTTGTGAGAATGTGAGCACAGTTCTAAGGGAAGTATATGGGTTGTGGACTACATGTGAATATACGAGTGTAGGGGTGATGTATATGAGACGGAGATTGACCATGGGCTGATATGGAGAGAGGGATGGTGGAGAGATCTGGAAATTGGGACCACAAGTAGGAAGACCCTGAACCGCATCATCCTCCCCTTTTCCTAACCTGTGGAGCCCCCTGGAATGATCTACAACTGACTCAGATGTATTGATTTAGGATAATCTGTTCACTGTTTCCCCCCCACAGAGCTGGAGACCCAGTTTTATGCTCCACAGCTGTGGTGTCAGAGACACCTTCTGAGGAGAGTCTGAATTAACACTTGAAATCCCACCAGGAGCAAACCCAGTCGAGCCTCCCTCCTACTCTCTCCCTAACACCCTTGGCCGGGGGACTACAAGCACAGCAGCGAGACTGACAATGGACGGACATTCTTGGGGCCAGGAAGGCTGCAACAGGCCTCATCCTGCACTGAAGTAGGTAAAGTGAAGTCGCTCAGTCGTGTCCGACTCTTTGCGACCCCATGGACTGTAGCCTACCAGGCTCCTCTGTCCATGGGATTTTCCAGGCAATAATATTGGAGTGGTTGCCATTTCCTCCTCCAGGGGATCTTCCCAACCCAGGGACTGAATCCGGGTCTCCTGCATTGTAGACAGACGCTTTACCGTCTGAGCCACCAGGGAAGTCCTGTATGATGTATTGAGTGCCCTGCACTGAGGGGACAGAGAAAGATTTGGTAGAGAACTTTTCATGTAGGACTTCAGCTTATGAGGTAGTGACTGTATACAGAACACATACAGATACACAACCACATTTGTATAGAAGGTTTACTTAAACCTTCTTAATCACACACACACACATACAAAGTGGTCTGAAGAATTAGAGGTTTTGTTGTTTTGCCTTTGAAGAAAGAGCCCTTTTATTTAAGCAAATGGTAAAGGACTGATGATAGCCTCTTATGGTAAGAATATAGAGTGGTACAACCTTTTGAGAAGGTAGTTTGGTAATATATACCCAAATGTAAAATGTATATTTTTTCAATCCAATACTTTCATTTCTAAGAACTTGCCCTAAGGGGATAATCGTACAAATGTGAAAAGATCTGTCCACAAATATATCCATCTCAGTGTGTTTAAAACAGTGCAAAACTAGAAATGTCCTAAATGTGTATCAACAGAAGACTGACTCAATACATCATACAGTAGAATATACTTCAGTTATTACAACAATCACATAGCTCTATATTCACTGGAACAGAATGGCATCTATCATATATTTTTATGTAAGAGAAGATTACAGAACAGAACATAGAATTTGATCCTGTTTGTGTCATATTATGCACCTGTGTCTATGTTTATTTACAGGCAGAAAGAGTTGTCTGGTGAATGGTCATTAAAATAGCAACTGGGGTTGTCTAACTTATGTGGGCATTATTTTTATCTTTCTTCTCTGTATTTCCTGTGTAGGAAGGAAAGGTGAAAGAAGAAAAAGTAAAAGATGCTTCCGATGGGTCTTCTCTTCCCCAGTCTCTGCACTCAACACTGGGGGCATAGCAATGAGTGAGGTGCCAATCCCCTTAGGGACCACCCAGGATTAAAACTCCACATCAAGGTGTTGGGGCTGACAATATATCATCAAATGTGCTATAACTTGATATAGCTTGAATATCATCAAAAGTTCTATATCTACAAACTGTTTCATCTTCCGCCCTTTGCCTGCTCCTAGCTGGATCCATGTTCATCTTTGAGAAGACAGTGAGAAGATGTGTATCCCCTGGAGAGTCCATGGGCTTGGCAGTAGGGGAAAGGAGATCCTTGGATAAGGCTGGAACCGCTGTGGAGACACCCCTTGGGGAGGGAAGTCTCCGTCCTCAATGCCCCTTGCCATAATAAGAGATCATTGAGTCCATCCTCAATCATTTTCTAACTTCCTCAGTCAAAATAACCCTCTTGAAAGTGCCTGAAATCATCTTCCTCTGGGGAGAAATTTCTTAGGGCCTTGGGCCTGCAAATGATACTAGAGGCCAAGGATTTCACTGCTCCCATAGTAGTATCATTTTGAGGATCTTCTGCTTGAACTCCTTCAAGGTAGGAGACTTGCTTCTGCCTGAGATAGGCTTTTTGGTTTCAGGCAGCTCTGATGATTAGAAAATTCTTTCTTAAAGAAATGTGGTAACCCATATCTACCTCCTGGAAGGTGTTTACCCTCCATTCCCAGTAAGGAGATGTTCTTCAAAGATGGTAGAAGGTAAAGTAGTGTCTGCTGAGAGTCCTGAGGTCAAAGGGAGATGTGAGCCAGGACAGTGCAAGGAAACGAGTGGGAACCAACTCAGTCACTGCCATTGTACCCCCAGTTGTCATCATGCCAACATGTGGATCAACATGTGGGCTCAATGATTTCCATTGTGGGAAAAAAGCTAACCATATCCTAGCATTGTTGGGGAGACAGACATTATGACAGGGAAAGCAAATGGTGCCAAATTCCAATGATCACTTATTAAAGTAAGGTGACATTGGGCTGGTGACCTCTTGGGCTGGTGGCCCATATTAAAAAAACACAGAACTTTCTAATATTTATAAGATTTGAAAAATCCCTTTTAAATTTGAGATCCTATATGAAGGAAGGAGGAGCCTTTATTTGACTTGATTTTACTCCATGAAAATAATACACCAAGGATCAAGTTCAAGCTCTTTTCCTGGATACGTTAAATGGACATGATGCAACCTCCTCCCTTCTCCACCCCCCGGCCTTCCTCAAACACCACATACCAGTGGGTCACATTCTTCCTCATCTCTGCTCTTCTGCATCTGGTTTGTAAACTCCTTTTGCCCAAACTCAATTCTTGCTGAGCCCTGCTGTAACTGCATTTGACCCCTTCCTGTTGGCCCGGGGCATCTTGGGCTGCTCCGACCTGCATCGTGCTCATTGCTTTGTGGTCGATTGACTTGTAAGTCTTCTTTCCTCATTAGAACTGTGATTTCTCCGAGGGCAGAGTCTACATCTCATTTTTTTGTACCCCCAGTGCCAACCCAATGCCTAACACCTAGTAAACAAGCAGAAAACAGTTGAATGAATGAAGAGATGCTGAGAAGGGGATCATGACCTTTATCAGAGGCAAATTCAGCCTCTTTTCAAAGTTGCTCTTGGAATGACAGGGAGAAAGGGCAAGGCATTCTACTTCATCTAGTGTCAATACTAGGATGGTTGTGTGGCCGTGGGCAAATTACTGGATTTCTTTTGCCTTAGCTTCCTTATCAGTCAGGTGGAGGGGGTACATAATAGTATTTTCCCCCAAGAGTTGTTATGACAAGTCAAAAGTAGCAGTGTAGTGCGAAGTGCCTAATACAGCCCCTGCCACAGAAGTGCTATTATCATCCTTGTAATTGTCATTATTTGCAGTGATCACAGGGATTGTTATTGTTACTATGTAACAGCCTATTTCTCTCCCCTGGAAAACTTTGCCCCTTCCATCAAGGCCCCAGATCAAATGCCACCTCCTTTAAGAAACTTTCCCAGACGCCCTCAGGAAGTCCTGCCCCCTTGAATGTGCAGCACTTCCTGTGTGCTTCCATTTCAGCGCTCATAGGGCATTGTGATGTTTGTAGAAATCTGTCCCTCTGCTTAATGGTGAACCCCAGGAAGGCTAAGGTAGCTTGGCTTTCCTTTGCCCTCAGCAGCTCTGACACGTGGGAGAATTCAAAAGTGCTGGGTGAGTTGGAGGAACTTCCAAGTTCCCGAAAACACCAACACGTACTGGAAACCAGTGAATATGCAGTATTAATGATGACTCAAAGCACTGAGTTGCCACTGCTCCACGGATGTGAGTTCCAAGGCCTAAAATATTTAATGCAGATGATGGTACAATCTCAATATATTTATAGAATTTTTTTTTAAGAAGGAAGGGAAGAAACTCAGTCTGAGAGATAACATTACCACAAAGGAGGAAGCTGTTCCTCTTTGCTTTCTTCTCCCCTCACCGCTTCCCCCCAGCACAGGGCTCTCAGTTTTGTTCCTGCTCTGGTGCAGGTATGCTGTAACTACGCTTTTGAAGAGGCTGTCCTGAAGCACTCCCTCCACTACCCCATAGGTGTTTATTTACGCCAAATGAGCTTAACAGGGGCAAAATGAGGAGGGTTGGGAGAAATGAGTCCCAAACTCAGAGAGAGCTGTGATTGAGGTCTTATTTTCCATGCACTGGTGCATCGGGTTTGTGGCCTTGCACACAGGTATTTCCTGTGGACACAGCAGGATATTAATAATAACTAATGCACAATAATAACAATACTCCTCACCTGTACTGCATTTAATGACCTCTCAGGTCACGTTTACATGGCCTCACTGTTCCCACTAGTCTAGAGATTGAGGTATGTGGGACAGATATTCCCATTTTACAGATTGGGAAACTGAGGCCAAGAGGACTTGCAGAGAGCCACCCCACTACTTAGAAGCAGATCTGAGAGGCGAAGTCGAGTCTCTGCAAATTCGTGGTCATATTGACATTTGGGCTCCTGCAACTGTAGGTTTGTTGCAGGCGTACACCTGAGGGAGCTCTTTAGGACCTAGCGGCAGCCCTAAAAGGGTGGAGACCCAACTGTCTCGAGTCTTAAATTTAGTCCCTTTCTTGGAGGACCTCGCGCCCTGGGCTGGTTCGGCTGCGGGCGGCTGAGCGAGGGCGGGGAGCGGGGAAGAAGAGCCACGCGGATCTGACGGGCGCCCGAGAGTGCGAGGAAGGCGCTAGCGGGGCCACCCACCCACTTTCTGGGCGGGAAGACTGAGGCTCGGGCGGCGAGCGGCCGCCCCCTGGTGGCCGCCCGGAGGGCGGACAGCGGGGCCCGGCCCGACCGTGGCGCGTCCTCGCTCCCGGCCCGGCCGAGGCGCGTCGGCTCTCCTGGCGCCGCTGCCCCCGCCGCCTCCCCCGCTCCCTCCACTTTGGGGATAATTTAACATGTTTCACACTAACTTTCCCGTAATGGCCACGGAGCCTTTAGAAGTGCAGCCTCCCCGCTTTATCGGCGGCCGCGCTAATGGTTATCTCGCAGCCGTGCCCCCGGCGATCCTGTCAGGAGTAAATAGAAGCTGACACAGTCATTTGCTTAAATCTTCTCCACACTTTTGCCGCATTTGCCTCCAGAGGATACCCCCGCAACAACAATTATTTGAAATGTCACGCGTTTCTGCCCCTGGGCTACCAACAAATGAACATTAAATCTATTAACAGCAAAAAAAATTAAATGTTTACTTTCCCGCGAAGGTGTGAGGGGCCGGAGTCAGGGAGGGGCCGAGGCAGAGACAGGGACGGAAACCGAGACAGAGGCCGAGAAACCCGGGAGGGCCAGGGACGAGGAAGCCGGAGGAGGCTGGAGGGAGACGGCAGGACAGACAGAGCAGGCAGCCCGGGGCCCATGGAATGGCAGGGGGGAGCGGCGTGGGGAGGAAGGGCCGAAAACGCAGAGAGTAAGACAGAACAGAGATTGAGACCAAAAAAAAGAGACAGACAGACTCCCAAGAGACGAGCAAGGAGGGCCAAGAACGAGGCCCACAAAATGAGACATGAGAAAAAGCAAGAAACATTGC
>SJXQ01000602.1:370397-395008 GCA_006408695.1 Aepyceros melampus
AGTCACTTACGGGCGGAAATTGAATTCTGATGAAAGCGCTGAGAGGCGAGGGCGGGGGAGCGAGGACCAAGCTCGGGCCGAGTTCCCAGACTTGCCAAGGGGAGGGGGAAGGGCCCACAGAGACCTTCCAGATTGAGGTCCACGCCTCCTTCCTGTCTGGAACCCACCAGACCCCATAGCCCCCGCCCCAGGCATCTGGCGGGGATGTCGGCTCTGGTTGGGAAGATGTGGGACCTGAGGGTGCACCTAGAAATGTAGCTGGAGTCCTCTTCCTGAGCGTCTTGACCACAAGGTGCCTCAGACTGGCCAGTGGATGGCTGTGGTGATGGGAGAAAAGGCGGGAGGGTAGGGGGTTCGGTGAGAGAATTAGAGGAAAACAACAGGCAAGAAGAGTTAGTGGAGATTGATGGTTCCTCTTCCATGAGAGTCAGGGAAGGGAAGGATGGGATGGATGTGGGGGGCAGTTACAGAAAGATCAGGGGTGGTTTATGGGGGAAATCATTGGGAGGGTCTTAGGGCCAAGAGAATATAGTGGAGGGTCTGTCAATGGGCTCTGGGACTCTGGTGGGATGAGTGGTGTAGCTAATATGGAAGGCAGGCCCAGGACAGGAGAAGTGGGACTGTCACACATTAACTACAGAGTCTTCCCCTATTGAGAGGGAAGGACCTCACTAGTGAAAGTAGCAGCCTGGATAACACTGATAGAGTTCCCAGGAGGCAGGATGAGAGCCACGCCCCCCCACCACTGCCACCCCAACCAGGGCAGCTCGGAGGAGAAACAGTTCTATCCAGAGTCTTCCCGGTAGGATAGGGACCTCTCAGCTGGTAGAAAGCCTCTAGCCCCTCCTGCCAAGGGCTTGGAGTAGACATTTCCTGCTGTCACTGAGAAAGAAACAGGATAAAGATGGATGCCCTGGAGAACTGGGGCTGGAGCTTAAATCTCCTGGATTGGAACAGGGAGAAGAGCTCCAGACATGAGCTTCCCACCCCACCCACCCTTGTGAAACATGTGCTTAAACCCACCTAACTCTCCACATCTCATCTGCAGTCAATTGGTATCTTATACACAAAACCTTTGTGATATGCTCCCTACCTTCACTCAGGGGTGTTCAAAGCCTGGTGCCCAAAGAGACTTGAGCCCAGTAGGTCTGGTCCCCAGCAGGCAAAGAGAAGGGACAAGAACTTCATATCAGAGAGACAGATAAACCATTCTTCAGGAGTCAGTGGTGCTGTGGATGGTAGGCACAATGAGGACCAGCATAAAAATCTCAGAGAAAGTGGCATCCACTGGCGGATCCTTGGGGCCCCACCAGGCAGAAATTGGAATGGAGGTGAGGCGAATGGTGGCATTTGAAGTAGAAAGTACAGAAGTGGGGAAGAGGGGAAACTGGAGGAAGTTTCGGAAATAACTAGTTTCCCTATTTGCTTGGATGGGGCTTAGGAGGTATATCGATGGGGTCAGGGAGCATCCCTGGGAGGTAAGGCTAGAAAAGCAAATTGAAGGGGAAAGGAGTGTCCTGTTGCGAAGGGCTTTGTCTGATAACAAAAGAATATGACCTTTTTCTTTGGGCAGTAGGGAGCCATAGATCCTTTCTGAGCTGTAGAAGCAGAAGTCAGAGCTGTGCTTTGGGGTTGATTCCATGGATAGGAGGACAGATATGGGAAAGAGACAAGATGAGGAAGGTGTGACCAGGATGGTACTTTGCTCCTGTGCCTGTATGTCTCATCTCCCCCAAGATATCAGAGGTGTGAGAAAATCAGCCCTCCCAAGAAGAGCCTTCACTCTTAATTGATTGATTCATCTCTCACCCCTCCTAAATTCCTTTCTTTCTGGAGTTCACCTACCAGAATAATAATAAATAATGTTCTCTACCAGACCTTCAGCAAACATTCTGAATCTCTTCCAGCTCTTCCACCAATGTCCTGCAGCGAGCAGTGTGTTGAAGAAAGGGTGGTGGTCTTAAGTCTGTGAATAAGAGGATGGTATCATGGTAGTTACATGATAGGTTGGTTTTTTCCCTTCCAGGCTGGAGGTGAACTGGAAAAGGTGAGCAGCAGATGATTAGATTGTGAAGGTGTTATATTCACAGAGACCTCCTACCACACAACCTCCTACCAGGACATGATGCCACTCAGTCTTTTGCCTCCAGAGGCCAGGTTTTCAGAATTCTAAAGCTTCAAGAACCCTTAGTGGAGATCCCAGATCTGAGGAGTCACTAGGAGGCCTTGGTGGGTGGGGCCATCATTCCTGCCCTCTCCTCAACCCTACTTCACCCCATTCCCAACTTTCCCAGCTAATCCAAGTGAGCACATGTGTGCGTGCTAAGTTGCTTCAGTCGTGTTGGACTCTTTGCAACCCAGTGGACTGTGGCCCACCAGGCTCCTCTGTCCATAGAATTCTGTAGGCACGAATACTGGAATTGGTTGTCATGCCCTCCTCCAGGGGATCTTCCTCACCCAGGGATCCAATCTGTGTCTTCTATGTCTCCTACATTGGCAGGTGAATTCTTTACCACTAATGCTACCTGGGAAACCCGAGCCAAGTGAGGGTAATGTGCAATTCAGTTTTAGGCTCCACACCAAAGTGACTCTCAGGCAGGTGCCATTTGGCAGTAGAAGGGAATGGAGCTTTGAGGGATTGGAGGCTAGAGAGTCCCCTGTCATCAGGAGTGCCTTTGTTCAAGGGCCAGATATGGAGCTGGAGCTGAAAGGTAAGTCCTGTGACCGGTCCTCACAGGCCCAGAGGGCACTGTTGGGTATGGAGCAGCAGGAGGTGATTCCTTTAATCTCGAGGCATCAGCTTTTGGGTGGGTAAAGGGTCAGCCACGCACCTCTCAGAAAGGAGTAGATCCCAGCAATAGAGCCAAGTACACCACTCTGGACGATGGAGAAACTACACAAATACCTATAATCTCCCTGCTACGCTCTCTCTTTATCTATAGTCTATGTAACTATCCATCTTAGACACATACAATACACCCAACACATAAAGCTAGACACGTAATACACAAATCCACATACATACATAGGCAGGGGTGCAAACCTAATCACGCACACATTCCCATTGCGTGTATGTTGTTACACTGTGTGTTTGTGTGAATCTCTGGGTTTCACTTGTCACGGTGTATGACTATGCCACAGTTTCACAGTACACACGTGACTGTGCGTATAAGCCATATAGGGGCGCATACACATATGCATGAACAAATGTGTCATGCCCAGTTCCCATGCCCCAGGGATTCAGCTAAAGAAGGCGGAGGCAAAGGGGAGCAAGAACATGATGGAGGCAAGTGGGGGTGGGGAACATGGTGGGGGCAGAACTTGAAATTGCAAGAACTACAGGGGAGCAATGAGCTGAAAAACCCAGGCCTGGCTCCTCCTGCCCCCCACCTCTCCAGAGGCCCTCCCAGAAGGGCCCAATGCCGCCGTCCCCTCACCTCCCTTGGAGCCCGAGTTTTAATTTGGGCGGTGTAATTTTGGTGCGAACGGTTGGGCGCCTTTCGTTGGGAAATTGGGAGGAATGCAAACAAGATTTCACTTCATTAAACAGGGGCAAACAGTAGAGAAATTGCACTTACTTATGGAAATGACTTTTAAACATGCACAGCATTTACTGGCACTGCCCGCGCTGAAATTCTGTGCGGATTATACATGTGAATAATTCACTGCGGGCCAATTAGAGCTCACTCTGACCCTAACCCCCACCAGCCCCCATCCCACCCATCTAGATTATGGCTCAGCCTCCTCCCTCCTCCAGCTCCTCCTCTTTCCCTCTCATTCCTAGAGTTTTCCTTTTGAACCCATGCTGAGAAGTCAGTTGTCACACACATTTTAAGAGACACCTCAAACATAGTGACACGCAGGTATTGAAATACCTTGAACATGCTCAGATACACATGGGCACAAATGTGCACACCCACAGGGTGAAACACGCTGGTGCCTCAGGCATGGCAACACACAAACATTTTGACAACTCAAATGTGTTAATACATTCAATTGTGACAAACAGGCTTTGTGACAAACGGGCTTTGTAACACCTTAAACATGGCAATACACATCGTGACAATGTAAACATGATATTCACAGACCCTATTGTAACACTGCCACATAAATACAGATGCATAATTCATACATGGTGACATACAACCATACACTGTGACAACTGGAACAATAATTCACACAGACACACACTGTAACAACATTAACATTTGGTAACACATGCTCAAACATGATGGCATATAGATTGTGCCAACTCAGAGAGATATGTACCATGTTGTTAAAATGCACATACATTGTCACATACAAATAACCCAGGACAGCTCAAACTTGGAGTCATACACAGAGATACACTGTGAACATTCAAACTGGGTGAGACCCTCACAACTTGGGGACAACTGAAAGAAAAGTGACACAATTACACACACTGTATCAACTCAAAACTGATTGCCTACAACAATACAGGAGATACAGTAATATCCCTGATAATCCAAACCTAGCAACACATACGTTATAAATACAATGGTATAGTCACGGTGACAATTTAAGCATAATAACTGACACGTGGCCTGCTGAAACAGGCTTGCTCAGGAGAACACACAATGACAACTCAAGCATAGAGACACACATTGGGCTATTCAAACAGTGAGATAGATTTAGGCACAGATTATATCAACTCAGACATCATGATGGCTCCAGTGTGATTGCACACACATTTTGACAACTCAGACATAGTAACACACAGAATATATTTAAAAATTCCAACATGATGATATCAAGTATTCACTTATTCACATGTATGAAATAGAGCATAGGGACACAGAGCATGTCATACAGAATGTCACATTCCCAGAATACCACTCACATGAAGGCAACATTGAAATAAAATAGCTGAAAAAAAAGAAAAAAATATGTGGTGCATTGATACAGAAATGATAAACTGAAACAGCAGACACAAACATACCCTAATCTATGGACACACAAATGAGCCAACAACACATGAATGACAAGGAGAAACACTCTGAGCCATAACGACACTCATAATAAATGCATAGTAGCATTTATGCAAAAGTACGCTGCCACACCCTCACTGACAGATACATTATGACTCCTGCACCCTTGCCCCCCTCACCGAAGCCCTACTAAACTCCTGGTCACTATCTAATCAACAGTACAGAGGAACAGACCTCTGGACTCCGAGTACGAGGGGGGATGCTGAAAAAAGAGTGTAAAGCCCAGACAAGACTTACACAGAAGGAAAATGATAAGGATGCTTGTCCTGTACTCTTCACAAGAACCCTTGAGGATTCATGTTGACATCTCAAGAGAGGCACGGACTTCTTCTCTGCCCCCACCACTGTGGAAGAGGGACCCACCCTATTGCTCTGTTCCATTCACACAGACAGAGCCCCGGGGCCACTCTGCAGTGGCCTTAGTGGTAGGTGGGGGCTGTGGAGGAGGGGAGGGTTTGGGTGGAGCTGGTCTACACCACGAGGTAACCTCCTGAGAGTTTGGGGAACAGTTTCATGGCAAGGATGGTCTTTCCCCCTCACATTGGCCCATCTATTCACGCTGTAGAATCACTTCTACTCCAAGTACCAGGATCTTTGTCCTGCTCCAGACAATATTGAGGGCAAGGCCAAATTAACATCAGCCAGGATCTGGCCAGTAAACAGGGGCACCATTTCTGCTGGGAGCTTCTTGGATCACCACGTTTGCTTCAAGAGTCAGTGAGGGTGTGCATCAGGAAATGTAACTTGTGTGTTCACATGTCAGTGTTAGTGTGTGTTCGGCTGTGAGCATAGCATGGGTTGGGGTGTGTATACCACTAGGAATCAATGTCCCTTGAGCCCAGGTGTGTCCAGATTACATTTTAAATGTTCTCATATTCGTGTGCACACTCGAGTGTATTTATGGAGCCTTTATGGGTGTCCCTGAGAGTAACTGGGTCCATGTTTAATCGTCACTAGGTAGACTGTTTAGACGTCACAGTTTAGACTCTTTTAACAGTGTGTGCGTGACTGTGTCATCTCTGATATAAATGCATGTGTCAATATGCATCATTATCATGTTAGCATTGTGCCTGGGATCGGGTCAGCAGGTTTTTATTGTCACCTGGTGGGTGGTGAAATTTCTCTGCCAGGTCCTAGAGACCATTAAGGATAAAACAGGTGCCACAACAGGTCACCTTGCCATGGGCTTTGTGGTCCTCTCAGAGGACTGTGCTGTATCAGGAGTCTTGGTCCCCAAAGTGGTCAGCACCTTTGGGTCACTCCTGTTCCACCTAAGGAGACATCGAGGACATGTGGCCAGCAAGGTCATGCTGTGTGGGCAGTGGAGAGGGAGTGAAATCTGAGCCAGAGAGAGGCACAGGGAGAAGGCGGAGGTGCAGACCAGACCACCCTTCCCACCCATGGCGGTGAGCACCTGGGCCGCAGCTGCTCCGCTGCCCTCCACCATCCTGCCTTCCCCTCTCCCTGTCCCAAGTCCCAGCCCACTCCCGTCCTCCCCTGCCTGAGTCCCAGTCCTAGCCCCCCTCTCCCTGCCCCTCCCCACTTTCTCCCTTGCTCTCTCTCCAACGGGCACATGTCAGAGAACATTATGTGCACCGTGGATTTGCATAATTCAAGAAGCATCAAATTAAATTTGCATAATTCCTTTGATTACACTTGTTATTAAATGTAAGTGACATTGATTTACAAAATGGCCCAATATAAGGTTAATAGCAAATGTCACCTTCCAACAGGGTGAGTGTGGGTGAGTGTGTGTGTGAGTGTGTGTGCGGCAGGGGCAGGGGGATTGCGGGAGGATGGACCTGAGGCCGAGTGTTTCTTTTCTGCCAAGCTCAGCCTCTCTCTGTCTGCTCCTTCCTTTCCCTCCCCTCAGCTGCCCTCAGTGCCCCCAATCTCCCCTCACCAGGTTCTGAGTCCCAGCATAAGGAGAACAACTGGCCATGTAGTTCCGCTTTTCTTTCCCTTTCTTCCAGGGCTGAATTCAGTGAAGTGAGGGGCAGATGCTATAAGTCAAAGGAGAGAGTGTCAAAAGTTGTGGGGTTAATGGATAAGTAGCTAGGGATCAAAAGCTATGAAGTGTGAGGGCACTTTGGAATTTGCCCCCAAAGACATCCCATGTCACAGAGTGAGTCACTACATGGACGCGGTGGCTTCTGGTCTCAGTGGGCAGAACACGAATGGACTTCATTTCCAAAGCTCCAGGCTTGAGGGCATCCCTGGGCAATGAGGAGACCCAGGTTCAAGACCATGAGGATCCAGAATCCTAGTAGGGAGGGCCTGAGTGAGCCAAGACTGGAGATGAGGTCAAGGATCCAGAGCTTGGTGCCTGAATACCATGGCCAGCCTTCAAGGCTCAGAGGGAAGGGGAGGGAAGCAAGCTTCATTCAGCACCTCCTCAGCAAGAGATGACCGGCCAGCTCCTTCCTATAATATCAAGAAGTGTGTTTAGGACCCAGAACAGGATGGAAAGAGAGCTGCCCTTGACAACTGTAAAGGGCAAGGACACAGAAGTACACACACATACACAGACACCCCACACACATACACATATCTATGTATGCACGCCCATACATACAGACACTGATGTTCCCCCAGGGACACACGTGTGGATACACACACGGCCATGGACATGCAGCTACATTTGAACGTGGAGGGACAGAAGGCCCATATAATGTTTATGGACCGGGTTACACATGCAGATACATGGATGGTTGGCCACCAAAGTGCATGAAAATGGAAACTCACAAAGACCCAAAACTCTATGGATCTATGCACATTGAAACATACAATGAGAACTGAGACAGGCCTGCTTTCCTACCTCAGGAAAGGCCTCCCCTCACCAGGAAGTCTTCTCACAGCCTCTCAGAACCTGGGGTAGTTGGAGGAGAGAGGACTAGGGCGAGGGGGAGGAGGGCTTGTTCTGCCACCACCTATGTGGGGGCAACTGGAGAATCACAGAAGGCCCTTCCAAGATCCATGCTGAGCTT
The DNA here is from genome assembly GCA_006408695.1 of Aepyceros melampus. NCBI lineage: Eukaryota > Metazoa > Chordata > Mammalia > Artiodactyla > Bovidae > Aepyceros > Aepyceros melampus. The sequence continues at coordinate 378,394 of SJXQ01000602.1, forward strand.
CTCCGGAGCCACCCACCCCTAAACTCTCTTGCTGAAGGGTCCCTTCCCTCATCCTTAATCTGCCACAGAATGTGTGTGTGTGTCAGGGGCGGGGGCAGCGCCTGGCCATTCATCCTCTCCCCGGGTGAGAATATCGACAAGGCGGTAACTAATCATTAAACCCACTGGCCCCTTTAAACAGGAAGGAGAATTATGGGCAGAACTGTGGGGGGCAGGGACCCCTCATGGGCCTTCTGAAGGGGAGGGGGCTCAGGACTGAGCTCTGAACACACCTGAGAGCCAAGGTCTACCAGCAGAGAGAAACCGGGCGCTCAGACCTGGGGACGGCGTGCGGAGCACCGTCTTAGGCTGAAACCCACAAGACTGCACAGCTGAACACAGGTGCACTTTTCATACACGTGTGCATGCACACACAACTACAAATGCATGCAGCTGTGGACACTCGCAAACACATGCAGAATAGCACAGTACACAGACACAGGTTCCCTCCACCCTCAACTCCTACCTTCTTGGAGTTTAATGATCCTAACGGTCAAGGATGAGAATTCTAGAGGCTCACAGATCTCGGTTCAAATCTTGCTTCTACCATTTCTTGATTGAGTGACCTTTGGAAACTCACTAAATGACTTGGAACTCTTACTTTCTCATCTGTTAAGTGGGGATAATAACACTATCTACCTATGGAGCTATTGTATTACATAACATAATAAACATGAAAAATGAAAGTGATAGTCATTCAGTGTGTCTGACTCTTAGGGACTCAGTAGACTGTAGCCCTCCAGGCTCCTCTGTCCATGGAATTCTCCAGGCAAGAATATTGGGGTGGGTTGTCATGCCCTCCTCCAGGGGACCATCTCGACCCAGGGATTGAACCCGGGTCTCCTTCTTTGCAGGCAGATTCTTCACCATCTGAACCACCTGGGAAGCCCAATAAACATGAAATGCCCAGCATATAGTAAGTGCTTAGCTGATCTTAGCTTTTGGTGGTGATGTAGTCATTGTTATTTCCATTGTAAGTATTGACTGAGCATCTCCTATGTACCAGACACTGATTCAGGCCTTGGGGATACAGTAATAAACAAGACTGACAGTAGTGGGGGCTCTACATGGACTAAAGGATTGAGGACCAGGACCAAATCACCTTCCCCCACTGAGGGGCAGGCATGACAGAAACCTCCACAGACAAGGGGCCTCTGGGATCCAGAGCCTTTCATCTGCTTGGGGCATCACTGCTCACAACCATCCATCAGAGACGGTTCGTCTGAGACTAAAAATTACTTTCCCTTTGCCTGAGCCAGCTTTTTTCCAGCCCAGTGTTTAGCCCACTTGCAGACCCTGAGTCCCGACCTATGCCCCAACCCCTGCCCCAGCATGCTTTTGTTTTGCTCTATTTCTCGTATACTGACCCACGCAGAGGTGAAGTGGGCGAGCGTGTGCACAGGCGCATATGTGTAGGTATGCACAGCCTCTTAAATTCTTTGCCCGGAGTAGGCTCCCCTTGCCTCCTCCTGCCCTGACCAGGTGGGGACACCGCCACTGGTCTCCTAATTAGCAAATCCACAGGCCTCTCAGTATCTCTTCTCTTCGACCTCTGCAGCATTTGGCAGCAGCTCCGCCCTTCCTCCTTGAAAGGATCTCCTTTCTTGATTTCCTTGACATTGCACCTCCCTCCTTCCCCTCCTCCATCTCTGAAGGTCCTTGCCTGGTCTTCTACCAGCAACTCTGCCATCTCCCATCCCTTAAATGTAATGTAAGGGTGCCCCGGGATTCTGCCCTCAAATCTCTTCACTCCCCTCTCTGCATTTTCGTAAGCTCTATCAATTCTAGCTTGACCTGTAATCTCTCTAGAAATGAGCACCCAACTGAGATTTCTAATCCCAAACGCTTTCTACCAAAAGCCACATTTGAATTTCCACTTGCTTGTTTCCACTGGTATGTCAAATTCTCTGTGTGCAAAACTGAATGCATTTGTTTCTTTGGCCAACATTTCTCCAGGGCTTATGATATGCAGCTGCCGTGCCAGGCACCAAAGAAGGACACCCCGTGAAGGACACAGTCCTTGCCCTCCAAGAGCTTAGAGTCTACTGTGCTCTCCTCCTTCTGCTCCCTCTCCTCATCCCTTCATTCTTTCCTTTATAAAACAGCAGCAGCTCAGCCCCTCCTCCTTGAAACGGTCTCCTTTCACTCTCTTCTCCCCACTTCCTCTTCCTAACTGTCAACTATAAGATTTCTATAAAATCTTTATCCCCATTGCCACTGGTCCAAAGTAGATCCTTTCATTTCTTACTTCCTGAGCAGTCTCCTTGCCACTTGTCCCTCTAGGATGTAGTTTGTCCCACTCACCCCTACTAAATTAATCTATCAAAGCACAACTCTGACCATGTCTGTTTTGGGTTGAATTGTGTGTGTGTGTGTGTATGTGTTCAGCCGCCCGGTCATGTCTGACTCTTTGCAACCCCGTGGACTGTAGCCCGCCAGGCTCCTCTGTCCATTTTTGGAATTTTCAGGCAAGCATACAATAATCATGTATGGAACTGAGAGTTGGACTATAAAAAAAGCTGAGCACCGAAGAATTGATGCTTTTGAACTGTGGTGTTGGAGAAGACTCTTGAGAGTCCCTTGGACTGCAAGGAGATCCAACCAGTCAATCTTAAAGGAAATCAGTCCTGAATATTCATTGGAAGGACTGATGTTGAAGCTGAAGCTCCAATAATTTGGCCACCTGCTGAGAAGAGCTGATTCATTTGAAAAGACCCTGATGCTGGGAAAGACTGAAGGCGAGAGGAGAAGGGGATGACAGAAGATGAGATGGTTGGATGGCATCACTGACTCAATGGACATGAGCTTGAGTAAACTCTGGGAGTTGGTGTTGGACAGGGTGGCCTGGCGTGCTGCAGTCCATGGGGTCACAAAGAGCCGGACACGACTGAGCAACTGAACTCAACTGAACCTGAATACTGGCTGGAGTGGGTTGCCATTCCCTTCTCCAGGAGATCTTCTGGACTGATGGTTGTCCAAGGAAGTCCTAACCCCCTGAAACCTGTGAATGTGAACTTATTTGGAAGTAGGGTCTTTGTGGATGTAATTAAGATGTAAATTAAGATCAGGTCGTGCTGTGAAATTTCCTGGTAGTCCAGTGGTTAGGACTTGCTGCTTTCATTGCTGAGGCCCAGGTTCAATACTGCAAGCTGCATGAAAGTGAAAGTCGCTCAGTTGTGTGTGACTCTTTGCAACCCTGTGGACTGTTAGTCCATGGAATTCTCCAGGCCAGAATACTGGAGTGGGTAGCCTTTCCCTTCTCCAGCAGATCTTCCTGACTCAGGAATCAAACCGGGGTCTCCTGCATTGCAGGCAGATTCTTTACCAACTGAGCTATGAGGGAAGTTGCAAGCTGCATGGCACAGCTAAAAACAGAAAAAAAAAACAAAAAAGATCAGGTCACACTAGAGTAGAGCAGTCCCTTAATTCAGAAGGATTGATGGCCTTATAAGCATAGATTGATCTGCCGGGTGAAGATACCGACACAGAGGGAAGACGGCCATGTGAATATTGAAGCAAAGATCTGAGTGATGCTGCCACAAGTCAAGAAATAACTGCGGCTTCCGGGAGCTGGGAAAGGCGAGGAAGGCTCTTCCTCTAAAGGCTTTGGAGCAAGACTAGCCCTGCTCCCACCTTGATTTTCAACTTTGAGCCCCCAGATCTGAAAGATAACTAATTTTTGTTGTTTTAAGCCACCAGTTTTTTCCATCTCACAAGGAAATCAGTATTACACATATCAAGAGCATGGGCTTTGGAGTCAAACAGACCTGGCTTTGAATCTCGGCTCTAGGCTGATTAGTCTACGTCCCAAGTCTCAGTTTATCCATTTGTAAAATGGGGATAATAATTCTTACCTCACAGAACAAAAAAGATCAGGTCACACTAGAGTAGAGCAGTCCCTTAATTCAGAAGGATTGATGGCCTTATAAGCATAGATTGATCTGCCGGGTGAAGATACCGACACAGAGGGAAGACGGCCATGTGAATATTGAAGCAAAGATCTGAGTGATGCTGCCACAAGTCAAGAAATAACTGCGGCTTCCGGGAGCTGGGAAAGGCGAGGAAGGCTCTTCCTCTAAAGGCTTTGGAGCAAGACTAGCCCTGCTCCCACCTTGATTTTCAACTTTGAGCCCCCAGATCTGAAAGATAACTAATTTTTGTTGTTTTAAGCCACCAGTTTTTTCCATCTCACAAGGAAATCAGTATTACACATATCAAGAGCATGGGCTTTGGAGTCAAACAGACCTGGCTTTGAATCTCGGCTCTAGGCTGATTAGTCTACGTCCCAAGTCTCAGTTTATCCATTTGTAAAATGGGGATAATAATTCTTACCTCACAGACTTGTGAAGATTTAAAGATGTATTATAGTAGACAGCTGGTATTGTATTGTTGGTTAAGCCCCTCTGGGAGTGGCAGTCTCTTCTTTAGGAAACTAACTTAAGGTCTCAGAGACAGTCTCCTGACCCTATCTCACCTCTGACCAGAGTCACTATGGTCCTAGACTAAGCATCTGACCTGTGGGGACCAATCTGGGTTCCTTCTCTGGGTTCCTTCACCCTGGAACTGAGAGGAGAGTTCGTCCTTCCTTTTTGGTAGGAGCTGCAGGTGACACTAGAGTCAGAGCATCCTGTGTCCATCTGGGTCAGGTTCTGAATGTTCCTGAAGCTCTGCACCAACTCTCTCCTTCTAGCTCTCTGATTAGTTGAATCGTGCTTTGACTACATAGATGTCTTTGCTAAACTGGTTCAGATCAGCTCTTATCACTTGTGACTAAGTGAGGCCTGACCAACACAACATATAAGGGCTCTGACCCATAGTAGGGGCCCAATAATTACTAATTCCCTCCCCTAGAGAAGAGACTAGTATAATCCTAAGTCCCAGAGAGATGTCTCTTGGGGGTGTCCCAGAGGCAAGTAGAAGCTCCACTTGATTTTCAGGTGTTTACTTCTTCTAAGGGCTGGATGCTGAAAACGTTCCAGGCCTCATGTCACTATGAAATTCCTAAAAGTTTTTTCATACCTTTCAATTCCTAGCAAAAATAATTTGAGTAAAAAAAAAAAACAAGCTGAACTAAAGTTTAAAGACAAAAACTTATAAAACTAAAAATGAGGCTTAGATTTAATAAAGACAGAAGATTTTTTCCTTAATACTTGAGAATGGTAAAGGTGGGTGGAAAGGGGATCTTTCCAGAGGATTCACAGTCTAGGACCATGGGCGGAGGAGAACTGTGTGTGTCTTGCTAGGCTCCAGGGAAAGCCAGGCTTGAGACCAGCTTGACAAGACCGAGACCGACAGCTGGTCCACCTTGGATTTACAATAGAAACTGGCCTTTGCTCGAGGCCAGTGTTAAAAATAAATGCTTCTGGAAAAGGAAGTTGGGAAGTGCTGCAGGCCACAGGGGAATTTTCTGTGTGGTTTACTCCTTTACTTTTGGCATGTACTATGGTGCAATTGAAAAATATTTGGAAAACCCAGATAGTGACTTGACGATGCGTGTGAACACGTGAGGGCTGTGGGTGTTGCTGCTGGTTCACGCCCCCCATGGAGTCCTCAGCGGGACGCTTGCTGAATTGAGAGCTCTCCTCCTTCTGCTCCTTTCCTGCCGCAGCAGCTCGGAGAGCTCTGGCTCCGGCTCCGACACTTAGCTGACGGTGGTGCTGCCGCCGCAGAGGCCCCAGGACCGAGTGAGGAGGGGCGGCTCCGTCTGCTTCCCATATGGGGACGTTGTCTGTCCCCGCCTGAGGGTCACCCCCTCCTGCCGCAATTGGCCCCTGCTGCCTCCTGCTGGCCTGAGCCCGGCCTGCTCTTCCCTTTCCATTAGCCTCCTAGTGGCAGCCCCGGGCAGGACACGGGGAGGGGGGATGGGTGGGGGGAGAGGGGCTGGGTGGTGGGGAAGGGAGCTGGGACTGGGCTTGCTCTTCCCCAGCCCTGGAGACCCTGGCTCGCTCACCCTGGACTCTCCCCAGCCCAGTGCCTCAGCCTCAGGGTGCACACGTGGGGTGGACATGGAGGAAGTGCCGTGCTGGGTAGGGCCACTGGCTGCACGCTGACGGCCCTGTCTTGGGTGACTCTGCTGGCCCTGGCTCAGGGCCCAGGGAAGTAGGAGGAGAAGGCCACAGTTGCCCCCATCCTCAGTGCAAAATATCCCCTCACTTTGAATGAGCCTGATGGGAATGAGGCTGGGCCCTCCCCCTGCCAAGCCCTACAGTCATTCAAGGCGGAGGGCTGCCACTTTGGGGACAAATTTAGGGAGCGTGGTGGTAGGATGCTCTGCTGATGTTCTGACCTGGGGCCGACGGGCTGACCGAGGCTAACCAAGGAGACAAACTCCCACAAAGCCTCTCTCCAGATAGTCAAGGACTGATCATTTAATAGGATACGGTGTCCGGGAGAGACCAAAAGCCACACACCAAATGGCTTCAGTCTCAGCACTTTCACTGCAACGGGCCAGACTCCTCAGCTACTCTCACCAGATGGTATTCATCTCGATCTCATCACAACTCTCTATTCTGCCTCTGGTTCAAGCCTCTCCTCTTCCAGAAGCTTCCCTCAGCCCACCCTGTTCTCCTGAACGGCCATAGCACTTAGTGCTGAGTCCATACCCACAGTTTTCAATTCATCAGCTGAAGGGGGGCTAAGAAAGGGCATTTCTAACCAGTTCCCAGAGGATGCTGATGCTGCAGGTGGGCACCACACTTTGAGAACTGCTGCTTTGACCGATCCCTAGGGACAGGGACCCTTTAAGGGGAGATGAGAGAGATGAAGGAGGGTTGGAGAGTCCAATCCAAAGGCAGAGGAAGCCTCCTTGGCTTACCTACACACACACTCTGTCCAGGTGTATGTTGCTTAGTGAAAGGAATATGGAACTTAAACCAAAGAGACTTGGCTTATCTCCGCTCACTTGCTCACTTGCTGCTGAGCTAGTACAAATCATTAATCTCTTTTAGCCTAAGTTTCCTCATCTGGAAACGGGGTGATACTAATCCTGCCTTAAAGTTTATTGAGAAGATCTGTAAGAGTATACATGTGACAGCGCTCCGCAAATTCTCGGAGCTAGACAGTTACTAACTTTTAGAAGATTGTGAGATTTATTTCTGTTTATCAAACACACAGTGTTTTATAAATAGTAACCAATTTAACCTTCACAATAATCCTATAAAAGAGGAACTTATAGGTGAGAAACCTGAAATTAAGTAACCTGCTCCAAATCACACAGCCTTTAAAAGGTAGAGCTTGGGTTTGAACTGTCTGGCTCCGGAGTGTACTCCTAGCCGCTGCTCCACGCCACCTCCACATGTCAGCTTAGACTTCTGTCAGTCTGCGCATCTGTACAAGTGTGTTCATTATTCAACTTTAGAAGTTCTGGTTTGCTTAAGCGCTTACATAAAGTATATATAATATGATGGTATTAGTAATAGTAATTACTGTATGCCAGGAACTGCATTGTGGCTATCACTGAATCCTCACAGTCCCACAGGTATATCCTATTATTACTCTTATTTTCCTTTAAAAAATGCTGAGTGCTAACTTATCTGAGGTCACACACCTCGAGCATGTGTGCTGGGTCACTAAGTCATGTCTAACTATTTATGACCCTATGGACTGTAGCCCACCAGGCTCCTCTGTCCATGAAATTTTCCAGGCTAGAATACTGGAGCAGGTTGCCATTTCCTCCTCTAGGGGATCTTCCCAACCCAGGGATCAAACCCATGTCTCCTGTGTCTTCTGCGGTGGCAGGCAGAGTCTTTACCACCGAGCTACCACTGGAATCCAAATTAGTTCATATCTTCAAGAATGATTTCCTTCATGTTTCTTCTTAGCACTTATTAACTTCTGGCACGGGTGCTAAATCTGGCTTTAAACAGATAGAAAGCTGATAGGCAGAACCGAAGTAATGCTTCAAGGAAAGTGAGTCGGTGGGCAAAAGAATAAAAAGATTTGGGAGACCAGAAGGGAACTGACCAGTATGACTAATATGTTACTTTGGGGGTTGGGGCCAAATCACCTGGATGTAACAGGGTAAGTATTATTTTCTATCTTGAAGAAAAATGTGTGATGTTTATACTGTCTCAGGACAAATAGGCCTGTGACTGATGGATAGTTTACCATTCATGGAGCTGGTTTCATGTACTTTTGACAGCTCAATCAGGATTCCAACAGTTATAAAAAATGATTTTCTTCTTGGAAGTTGCAGGAGGGAAACGTGTACCCCTCGCCCCCGCCCTGTGCCCACTCAGCACTGTACTTCTAAGCAAGGGAAGACGGGGTGTTCAGAGCACCCTGAGGAGTGGGAAGAGGCCTGTGAATGCCTCTTTCTTCCTGGGTTGGAGATGGAGCGTCTCACTTTTCAAGGGTTGCCTTGGGACTCTGGCTGAACTGAGGCCTGGAGGGCCATTCAGTAAGGTCCATGAGCTCTCACTGACCCTAGGACTGGGATGGGGAGGGGACCATGGACATGAGGAAGAGGGGATAAGCCCATGAGAAACCCAGGAGAGTCAGGCCCAGACAAAGACTGGCCTCGAGGTTGTGCAGAGGATTGGGGTTCATGTGGCTCCTCTACCTGGATCTAACCTGTGACCAAGCCACTGTCTCAGTTGACCTGTTTCCCAGCAAGAAGGGGACCATGGGGAGAAGGGCTGCGGTGTCCTGGCCTTCAAGGGGTGGCAGTAAAAACGACAGCGGCCAAAGCAGGAAGGTGGAAGGTAGGAGGTAGTGTCTTGCCATGTGCATGTGCCTGGGGTATTTGGGTTTGGGTTCATCTCCCTTAAAACTAGGAGTCTAGTTGGCACCAAAGATCAGTTTGAGGCTGATGAGATGGTGAAGCTGGAGGCACAGAGTGGTCTCAGCCAATTTGGAGGTTTTGCCCACACTGGGTGACAGTTCTGAGAGTCCCTGAGCCAGCACTGCCCACTTACCTGGCACAGACCTGCCACCAGAACGTCATCAAGACTCTAGCCTATGACTTTGGTAGAATTAGTGGGACCTTCAAAGAGGTGACTTCAGGGAGGCAGCCTCAAGGCATAAGTAAGTGGCTCAGCCCCAAGGACACATGGCTTCTCCTGAAGAGTAAGGCCATTCCTGCACTTTTTTCAGCATCACCCACAACCTGAACAGGCTCTGGAGTCAGACCACCTGGGTTCAGCGCCTCCTGGGTTCAATGCCACCTGGGTTCAGTGCCACCTCACTTACTGGCTATGTGACCTTTAGCCCATTCTCAGAAGCTTGCTGAGAAGAGTCTATGAAATAACCTGTATCTGTTTAGCATAGTGCTTGGCACATTGCAAGCACTAAATCATCCTCATTTCTCGGCCTCCCTCTTTCTAACTGGAGAAGGGAATGGCTACCTGCTCCAGAATTCTGGCCTGGAGAATGCCATGGACTGTATAGTCCATGGGGTTGAAAAAAGTCAGACATGACTGAGCGACTTCCACTCTTAATACTGACTATGTACTAGGCATAATTTAACACACAGGTACTTTAAAACGCACATCAAGCCCTATACAAGGCACTGAGGATAAAGTAGTGGGTGCCTATTGTGATATTACGCAGCATTTATTAAGCATCTTCTTTTGCCAAACTCTATTAATTACTCAACATACATGACCTCATTCACAAATGTCCTTGCCTTCACGGAGCTAACAGTTTAAAAAGTTTTTTATTTTATTTTATTTTGTGAGGCAGGACTTCCCTGACGGCACAGACGATAAGAATCTGCCTGCCAATGCAGGGGACACGGGTTCAATCCCTGGTCCCAGAAGATTCCACATGCCCTGGAGCAGCCAAGACCGTGTTCTGTAACTACTGAGGCCTCACGCTGCAGCTGCTGAAGCTCGTGAGCCTAGCGGCCATGAGCCACAGGGAAGCCACTGCAATGAGAAGCTCAGGCACCACCTCGAAGAGTAGCCCCCGCTCCACAACTAGAGAAAGCCTGCGTCAGCAACAAAGACATATGACTAACGAGTCCAGCCATAATAAATGAATAAATGATATACATATGAAACCCATGTGACAAATGCAGCTCAATTTCTACAGAGAAGGAAATTGAGACTGAGGAAGGTCAAGCAGGTTGGAGATAATGAGATTTAGATTCAAACCCGGCTCTGTAGACAAAGCCTGTGCTATTCTACCACACCATGCCTACCTTGCCAAATACTGACTGATTAGTTGCCATGCCTATAGAAGCATGGGTCTCATGTCCACGATGTGTGCTCCTGTGTGTTTGGACAACCGGACTTGGATGCATCTCTGTGACTGGATACCTTATGTTAGTAGCATAGAGGATGTGTGTAACTATATTTCTGCATCTTATTGGGCTCCAAAATCACTGCAGACGGTGACTGCAGCCATGAAATTAAAAGACGCTTACTCCTTGGAAGAAAAGTTATGACCAACCTAGATAGTATATTCAAAAGCAGAGACATTACTTTGCCGACTAAGGTCCGTCTAGTCAAGGCTATGGTTTTTCCTGTGGTCATGTATGGATGTGAGAGTGGGACTGTGAAGGCTGAGCGCCGAAGAATTGATGCTTTTGAACTGTGGTGTTGGAGAAGACTCTTGAGAGTCCCTTGGACTGCAAGGAGATCCAACCAGTCCACTCTGAAGGAGATCAACCCTGGGATTTCTTTGGAAGGAATGATGCTAAAGCTGAAGCTCCAGTACTTTGGCCACCTCATGCGAAGAGTTGACTCATTGGAAAAGACCCTGATTCTGGGAGGGATTGGGGGCAGGAGGACAAGGGGACGACCGAGGATGAGATGGCTGGATGGCATCACGGACTGAATGGACGTGAGTCTGAGTGAACTCTGGGAGCTGGTGATGGACAGGGAGGCCTGGCGTGCTGCGATTCATGGGGTCGCAAAGAGTTGGACACGACTGAGCGACTGAACTGAACTGATGCCTGAAGGGAGACTGTTTCATGTGACTTTGTGTGGGGAGGTGGCTAAGTGCAGCTGTGCTCTGGTAAAGGGTCAGTGTGACTGTGGTGGGGGTGTGGGGGTGTCTGCTCAGATGCTTGCTCATCTGAGTGGCTGTTGTGGGCTCAGGTTGGCCGCTGGGTTGTGTTGGACTGAGTGACTCTCTGATGCTCCCCTTAAAGAAAGGGAGAGGGGTGCTGGGAGCCCCGAGGGGGTGACCTGCTGGACAGACCCTCCCGGCTGGGGACATCCGCCGTGCCTGGGCCTTGCTTCTGACTCCAGTGCCTGGTGCTGCGCTTTGGGCTAAGAGATGGAGAAGCTCATTTCCCCTTAAACACCGCAGATGAAGGGCCCGCGGTGGGCACGGGCGGGAGGGCGCCGTGTCGCTCATGTTACAAATCAATTCATTACTGGCACTCGCAGTCGCCTCCGATCTTCAAGGATCGGGGGTTTGATGAAGAGGATTCATTTCAAGAAATAAACCTTTTAAATTAACCAAGAGATGAGGGGAATTTCTTTATTTAAAAAATGCTCAGGCCCTGCTGGCCTTGTTTTCTCTCTCTTATTAGCATTGTTATTAATAATCTCACCCTTTCTCTCCAGGGGGTGGTTCACCCTGTCCCAGGAGGCACAGTGAGCCACTTGGATTTGGGAGCAGACCCCCAGCCCCAGGCACCCCTGGCCCCAGGCTTGTCTGCTCACCAGGTATCTGAGGTCCAACAGCAGGGCCCCAGGCAGGTGGTCATGAATCTGCAGCTGTGACCTTGGGCAAGTCTCTTGACCTCTCTTTCCTCAACAGCAAAATGAACATAGCTTCACCAGTTTCTACAATTGGACCTTAAATATAGGAGTTTAGCCGTTGCACATTGTTAGGGAGAAACCAGGCCCAGAGAAGGGAAGTGACTTACCTAAGGTCACACAGAATCTTCATAGCAGAGACAGTTTTGACATCTACCTAATTTCTGGTCTAATTCCTACCTGGAAACAAGCATTTGGACCTGTGATCTATAAATTACAAAGCACCTTGATATGTATGATCTCACTGGATGTGTACTAATAACTTGGCAGCCGTGTATTATTATCCCTGTTTCAGTGAGGGAAATGAGATGCTCTGGAAATGTGCCAGCCAGAGTTTTGATGGGAAATATATGGCATATCCTATTGGGTCATCTGAAGAGAGTTTAATAAAACAACTGTTTACAAAGGTATTGACAGGGATTGGGAAAGGTGCCAGCAATGGTGCAGTACCCTGGGGCTGGTAATGCTGGAAAGCCATGACCAACCCAGGTCTAAAAGGGACAAAGCTGGAGAAATGTGACCAGAATCAAGAGAGAGAGAGAGAGCTGAGTGGAGAGGTGGGGAGAACTGTGGCCTCTGGTAGGGAGGTGCAGCCAACCCAGGTGCGAGGGAGCCAAGGAAGGAAATACCCCGACTCCCCTCTCCTCTCCTTCTGGTGGAACCCAAGGTGGCTCGTGCATGCAGACTGTGCAGGCCAGGCTCCCAGACACACAGCGGGGAGGAGGAGGGTGGGAAAGGATCTGGAGTGCAGACGTGCTGGACAGCAACCTGCCAGTAAATGGCAGAGAGGGAATGTGCCCTCAGGACTCCTGAGCCTACAGGGTCTCCTAAGTCCAGACTCACAGTCTTTTCTGGAGGGCAGACATACAGGAGGACAGCAACCTGCCAGTAAATGGCAGAGACGGAATGTGCCCTCAGGACTCCTGAGCCTACAGGGTCTCCTAAGTCCAGACCCATAGTCTTTTCTGTCACCCTGGTCTGTCCCCACGCCATCTGACCCTGGCTGCCGGAGTTCTGCACAACTCAAATGCAGTCTTGGGTCTGGAGGTGTAGCTTAGCATGAGGAAAGGCTGTCCCTCCTGATGGTCATTCCAGGAGGGACCAAATGCTGGCATGGAGCAATGACAGGTGACAGCGTCTCACTTCCCAGGGAGCAGGTATGCATCAGAGCAGGGACTTTCTGAGAACCCATGGCATTCACCCAGCCAAGTAGCCTGTGTGGAGTCCCTGGGCTCCTTTCGGAGGCCCACCCTGCCAACAAAAGTTAGCCCTACAAGTCTACACAACACAGAGCTCGCACAGGGATCAAATTGACAGATGGCCTCCTGCCTGCCCCCCATCCCACACACACATACACAGAGAAAAGTGGGGCCCATAGAGGACACCATTCACCACTCTTCTGGGGTTCACTCCCCACTTGATGTAGGGTGGGTTGGAGGATCCCAGTGAAACCCAAAGTAGAGACCTCCTTTCTTTGCCATCCTCCCAAAAGAAAAGCTAGGCTGACAGGTTAAGGTCCTAGAGAAACTAGAGAGAGTGGCATCCAGAAGGATGTAGAGCTTAGACTTTTAAGGCCTCCCAGGGCTTGTGGGCAGAGCACTGGGCTAAGAGTCAAGGGGTCAAGTTCTTGTACCAGCTCTACCTCTCACTTGCTGGGAGACTATAAGCAAGAGATACTATCTTTAAAAACAAAACAAAAAAGAGCTCTGTCAAGTTCTGGAGGATCCAGGACCTGGGGGATACCAGGGAATCTGAGGTCCTACAGCATGGAAGAAGGACAAGACAGAAGTTGTCAGATGTGGGGTGCAACTAGGCTATTTAAATTCTGTTTTCCAGGACCGATCCCCACTGGTATTTACAGAGTCATTTCTAGGGTTGTGTATATGTGGGAGAGGATCTGTCTTCCTCCTTAAAATGGTGCTGCCCAAGGCCAGAACTATGTGTTTCATCACCAGAGTATAGGTCTCCGGGAGTGGAATTTGCTCATCCTCAGTGGCCTCCTAAGTTCAGCCCAGGGCCCTGATCTCAGATGAGAGCATCATTAGCTCATCAGACCCTAAGGAAGGCCAACCACAAGGTTCCTTCTGCCATCCCAGGTGCCCTCCTGGTCTGCCCCATTGCAGACTGGGTGAAGGAAGGAGAGGAGGAGAATAAGGCCTTTCCAGCCTAGGCGTAGACCTGCCCAGGTGTGTGGGGGGGACAAGCTCACCATCTCATTAACGTGGAATTGTTTTTAGGTTAATAATCTTGCGTTAATTTCCCCTTAAAATATTGTCTTTGACCGTTAAATGCTCACACTGTTATAAAAAGAACGTAATAAATGATCTTGAAGCAAATCTCCTGCCAAATGTCATAATTTATTTGCATAATTAGCTCTTAATTTTAATTCAATATGCAAATCCACGCTTCCTTTCCATTGCAGCCGCCTGTTTCCCAGCCGGGCGGCCATGAATTTATTGTGACGCTCTCTCCACGGCTGTCAAAGGCGGGGGTGGGGAGGCAGGCGCCTTCTGGGGCTGGTGCCTGGAGGAGGCAGTTTAGACATACAGACTCAGATGGACAGGCCCACAGGCCCTGCTACATGGGTGCCGGCTCCCAAGATGAACCAGTGTGGACACCAGAATACCAACATGCAGACTGGCAAGTGCAGAGACCCTCCAACACAAATCCCAGGCAGAGACTCAGAGGTGAAGGTGCATGAACCTAGACTTACAAGCTGACACATTAAGAAAACCATGGGAATCCACGAGGCACATTGAACAGGCAGAAACATGTGAACACTGACTCCCATTACGTCCCAAGGCCTCCTGGACCCGGACATGTAAGCTGACATGTGGAGACATGGGCACACCCAGATACACCTACACATGCCGATGAACGCGGAAACCCAGCCCGCGAGAAGAGGTGCACGAGCACAGATAGCAAGCACCACGGAGAGGTTTCTGAGCCTTGGCACAGCTGTGCAGAGCCACACTTGCCCACACAGACCTGGGAGACAGTTTCTGTCTTGTACAACAGGACACACCATTATAGACAGAAACTGCACAACCCTACAGAGAAACCAGGATGCTGTGTGGCCCACCCGCTTCCCACCTCGGCCATGGAAGTAGGACTTGGCCTTCAGGTCTCCATAGACTTTTGAGGCTTTGGAAGGCTCGTGGGAAGAGCACTGAGCTTAGAGTCAAAGGATCAAGCTCTTGTACCAGCACCACCACTCACTTGCTGGGAGACCTTGAGCAAGATACAATATCTTTCTTTGTAAAAAGAAAAAAATAAGAGCGTTATCAAGATATAATTCATCTATTTAAAGTGTGCAAGTCACTATTTTTAGTATATTCACAAGGTTGTGCAACCATCATTTAAGATGTTTTAGAACATTTGAATTATACCCCCCAAATCCTATACCCACTAGCAGTCAGTCACTCCTCTTTTCTCCCACACTCACTTCTCCCCCAATACCCCTCCCCCCAGCTCTAAACAACCCCTGGTCTCTTTCTCAGTATATTTGCTTATTCTGCACATTTTCTATAAAAAGAATCATACAGTGCACAGCTTTTTGTGACTCGCTTCTTTCACGTAACATGTTTTTGTTATTCATTCATGTTGTCACATGAATCCGAACTTCATTTCTTTTTAAGGACAAATATTCCATTGAATGGCTTTAGTACCCCCATTTATTTATGCATTCATCAGTTGGAAATTTGGATTGTTTCTACTTTTTGGGTGTTATGAATAATACTACTATGAACACTCTTGGTTTGGTGTGGACCGATGTTTTCACCTCTGTTGAGTTTATTTCTAGGAACTTCATCATCTTAGAGTTTGGTTTTCCCATCTATAAAATGAGAGGTTTCGTTCTAATGAAATCGCGAAGGCTAATCTAGTTGCATTTGTTTATGACTAACATGCCATTTCCCAGCTGAGATCACGGTTTTCTCACACAGCCACTCAGATACACACACACGCACAGTCACCAACACAGCCCCCCAGACACACAGCCACAAAGGCACAGGTGCACACAAGGTGACCTAGCCCCCCTAGGGACCTGTCCCTGAGATAGGGACATAGAGGATAAGATAGAAATGCAATCAGAGAGACTGTGAGAGCCACAGGGAGGGTCTTTCATGGTGAAGGGAGAGAAAGTCTGAAAGTTGGGAGGAAGGAGGCCAGCCAACAAGATGGAGAAAAAAGGCAGGAGAGGGTGAAGTGGTAGAGAGGGGTGCTTGGGGTTAGGATCTGGTCTGAACATCAGGACACTTGGTTCCCATTTCCCCAGCTGTTTCTGTCTTACCCCATGGACTGGGTTAACCTTTGTCTCCCGGCTCCCTTGCTCCCTCATCTTAGAGGAAACCTGACCCTTCCCCACCCTCCAGCCACCCCCCACCACCACACACACACAAACTAAGGAGACAAAAGGGATCCTTTTCCAGGATAATTAAGCCTCAAAGACAGCAACTCCTCCCAGGAAACTGATCGGGTTGGCCCTGAGAGAGCCCTTTAGTGTGGGAGGGGAGAAGAAAGGAGACAGGGAGGACCCAGGGAGACCAGAGGGACCAGAAAGTGAACTCGGAGGCCGTTGGCCTGACACTGATTCCTGTGGCCATATTCTGCCTGTCACAGGGGTTTGAGCTTTAATCTTCCCTCTTATGAAGTTAGGGGTCTGATTAGCTACAGACCCTGATGCATGGCCTCTCCATGGTCACAGATGTCCTGGGTGTGGATGATTGGGAAGTGTCTGAGCATGTGTGTGTGTGTGTGTGTGTGTGTGTGCCGACCATTATTGTGGATGGGTGTTGATGTTGCTGTGTACCAGTGTCTGAGTGTGCATCTGCCCCCCAGCCCTCACAGGCCCCAACCCCCCAGCT
>SJXQ01000602.1:395182-436672 GCA_006408695.1 Aepyceros melampus
GCTATGACCCACCCCCTGACAAGACTGTGCGGCCTCAGCGGAGTTTCCAACCTGGAGTGATCGCTTTCCTGATTTGCCACTTTAGTACTCTTGTTAATGAATTTTTAATCTTCTTAATGACATTAAACACGGAAAGTAATTAAGGAAAACAAGTTTGAAACTGCTGACTTCAACCCTTTATTCACAACTATTTAATGTAGAATTAATTTGATTTTGCCCATTATTCAAATGAACACGCTACCTTCTCCTCGGCCCCAGGCCTGTCCCCTTACCCCATCTCCGCACGCCCAAAGACCCCCTGTTGCCATCACCCAGTTATCCCTGACCCGAGTGGGCGATGGTTTCTGTGTCACATGTCCATGCCGGGAGTGCGGGTGTGAGGACTGAGCCAAACTTCTGGAGGGTGAGAAGGAAGAGTGGCCTCTCTAGGTCTCAAGAACTGAAGACACTCAGGAGGGAGCAAGGGAGGCAGAGGGGACCCTGAAGAGCTGATGCTGGCATGGTGAGGCCTTCCCTTCCATTTCAGATCTTCGACCGTACCTGCTCCATCATCATCCCCAGGAGCTCAGGGACCTGTGCTCTCAAATGCTTGGATGTTGGGGGACTTTCACATACACAGGTATTTGGTATTAGAATATTTAAACCTGTTCACCTCAAGAGAGTCAGATATTTGCAGGCTCAGATATTGAGGTTCCATGAGTTCCAATTTTAGACCATTTCTCAGAATTTCATTTTCAAAATTTTAGAGAAAGAAGCTCCGTCCCCCAAACCATAGGCCTCATGCCACTATTGGGATGAATAAGGTCAACATGGGCAAGTTATAACTGTTTGATACTGGGCTTGAGACTCATTTGGGTCCTGGGAGCAGAAACCAAGCCCTACGGCAGAGCCAGACAGTCCTTGAGCCTGAATGGGTTTGGCCCCCACCTTCATGAAGGGGTTTTTAAGCAGCCTCCGAGCCCTGGGTGAGAAGGAAGACAGCGTCCTAAAGAGCCCTGGGGGTGCTCAGGTCCTGGGCCTTGCACCCTCACAGTGGGGGGTAGCTGGGAGTACAGCTGCAGTGGTCTCCCCAACCTCTCGACTCCTGCTCCAAAGCCTCCTGACTTGAGCCCTGGGTCCCAGATCTTGTTTTGGTGTGTATTATACGTGCATGAGCATGTACCATGCCTGCGTGAACGTGTATCATGCCTGCGTGAATGTGCATTGTATCTGCTTGAGTGTGTACAAAGGCAGGAGGGGTAAGGTAGATACAACCCTAGAAGGCAACAGAGAGGAGGGACGCCTCAGCACCTAGACTCAGGCAGATTGACCTAAATCCTCTGCACTTTCGCTTGACTCTGGACAAGCCCCGGCCTCTCCCTCCCTCCTCTCTGAAGTGATGTCACAGGTGCATTCCTATCACCGTGCCTGGGGTACAGGGGGCCACCCCTCAATTCCTGGCTCATTTTCCTCCAGGCCCTACCAGTGGGGAGAAAGGAGACTCCAAGAATGTGCCAGAGAAGGAAAACTGAGGGCTTTGGGGGCTGCAGACCAAAAAAGCATCTCAGGAAGCCTTGGATTTGCCCAGATGCGCTGTGAGGTGGGAGGGAGGCTAGCACTGGAGAGCCTCTTCCCTCGAGTCCCTTGAACATCCTCAGAAATTTTCCTCAGAGTCATTCCCTGAATTATATCCCCAGGAGTGGGGTTTTCTCTCCCTCCCTCCCCCTTCCCCTTCCCCTTCCCCTTGTCTCTTCTCTCCAAACAAGCCTCCCCCAAGTGACTTCACTCATCTCAGCTCCTGGAAGAAAACCAGCCCTCACTCTGTGCACCCCCCTCAACTCTGCACTGAGCCATGACTGGGCCTGAGCTGATGCGGTCTCTCTCGCCCCTTCCTCCCATTCCAGGGACTTTATGGGCTGAGACGCTGCCGGCTTGCTCACTGCTCCCTCTCCTGCTCCTCTCTCCATCACCCTCCATGTCTCTTCCCTCTTTCTTTCCTCCCCGGCCATGGCCTGCCTCGCTCTGCTCTGTCTCGGTCTCGCCTCCTCTCCTCGCCCCTGGCCTCCTCTTTCTTGAGAGACCATGGATTCTAGAACATTACAGCTACCACTGTCTGGCACACACTCGCAGGAAAGGCAAACTGGCAGAGGAGACTGGAAAGACCCCACCTTGATGGTGCCCCAGGATGGGGAATGTCTCTGAAGTTGTTCAGCTCCAAGAAGCTGTTGCAAGCCGCACTTCCTGTCTCCCAATTACTCTGCCCACTTCCCCTCCTTGTTGAATCCTGGGAAGGGCCAGCAGGGATCTGAAGAAGAGGACTCAATCCCTCTCACACGTATTCACCCACTCCAACTCTCTCACAAAGCCCTCTTACAAAGACCCACACTGTCTCTCTCTCACACACACACAGACACGCACACTCGTATTCACATACCAAACTTGCACCTCACTTACACACAGTCACAAGTATGCATGGGCACAGACACACACAGACACAGATGCACACTCATAGATACATGCGGTGCCGGCCCCCCCACTCACATACAGATGTGTACACGCACACACATACACACGCAGAGATCCCACAGGCGCCCAAAAGCACAGGGCAATGATTAATGTCCCCTCAGAAAAAGAAATTATATCGAATAAATTAAACTACTGTGGCAGCAAATTGAAAAATAAGGATGTAAATGAGGTTTGAATACTTAATATCAAAGACAAGGGGGGAAGGAGAAGGGATGGCTGGGTCCCCTGAGAGGGGAGAGGAGGGTTCTTCCGGGCCCCCGGTTCTGCTCTGGCTCCTGTCCAGAGTTCTGAGAGCAGGGGGCTGGGGCAACATAGGGGCTTCAATCAGCATAGGGGGCCTCCTCCCTAGTGGCCATTTCGGAGAAGGTCCCAGGGCCTCTAGAAAGACTCAGGGCATGGGGCTAGGGAGGAGGTGGTGGTGTGATCCCCTGGTAGCACCTCAAAATTCACCCGTGCCTGGACACTGGCTTTCCATTCCAACACTGACTCAAGGGCCATCCCGCCTTACCTGAGCCCATGACTTTTCTCCCAGAGACCTCCACCCTCCCCGAGACACCCAAGCCATCCGATTACGATGACCTATGCCTCCACCAGCCCTTCATGACGGCCTCCATTCTCAAAACTCACCAGCCTCCTCATTCCCCCAAATGTATCCTAACCCCCGGCCCTGACCACACCACAGACGCTCTGCCCACATGCCCACCGAGGCCCCAGTACTCACCTGGCACAGTCCCACCCACTCCACATACCCCCAAAACACACCTGCACACACATATGTGTGCACACACACACACAAACATAAATTCTTTCCTTGAAGCACGTTGTGACAGATTCCTGTCACACATACACAGCATACACAGCACGGGCAGCCCCTCCGGGTCTCAGTCCCTTCAGAAATTATGGGAAGAAGGGGACACAGGGTTGGAAGAGGCTTCACTTTCTCCCCAAGCCTGAAGGGAGTTCTCCCTACTGCCCCCCATGCCCACACACACCCAGGAGGCAGGTTCCATCCAGCCCCCATCTCCCATTCTCTCTGCCTCCAACTCTGGTGTGCTGTCTCAGTTTCCCTCACTCTTCCTATCAACTGCTTTTTCCCCAGTCGCCTTTGTCTCGGACACCCCAGTATATCCCTGCCCCCTCCTCCTCCTCGATGGCTGGCCCTGGGCGGCTACCCCTACCCCCGCCCCGTTGGCGGCCGGGGGCCCGCGCCGCCCAGCCGCCCCGCTGTAAATCTCCCGGAGTTTAGCGCGCTTGTTTGTATCTGATCGGGAGGGGCGGGGACGGGCGGGGAAGGCACCCCCAGCGCAGGGACCCTTCTGGAGAGGGTGTCGCTCCCTTCTCAAACGGAGGCGGTGTGGAGGGAGGGCTGGAAAGACCCCCTTTTGGGAAACAGGCTTCTCAGCTGTGCCTCTTCATTTCGCCTTGTCTGGGTGGGGGTGGGGTGGGGCGCGGACCCAAGAAAAGGAAGGAAAACCCAAAGCCCAGAGGTCTCCCACCAGTGCAGGAGACATGACAGAAACTTTACAATATCCTCCACTCATCTGTGAGCCTCCTGCCCCCGAGTCTGCTTAATCGACCCCTGACCCCCACACCCCAAAGGGCCAGAGGGATGAAGAGAGGGGAGTCAATGACCCTGGCTGGAAGGTCACTCAAGGAAGGCGTAGAGTTTCCGGCAGGGAACCACAGTTCTGTCACTCTGTCACTGATGAACTGGGTGATCTCACAAGTTATTTCAAGCCTTGAACCCCAGTTTCCTCTGGGGCTCCCCTGGAGGAGGAAGTGGCAACCCATTCCAGTATTTTTGTTTGGAGAATCCCATGGACAGAGGAGCCTGGTGGGCTGTAGTCCATAGGGTCACAGAGAGTTGGACACGACTAAGCACGCATGCCACTGTGCTGGTACTTAGTAGGTGCTCAGTGAATGCCAAGAGTGTGCCCATCTGCCCAGTACTTTGTTCATCCACATGTCTAGTGAGTTGCTCATTTTCTCATTTATTTTGTCAGCTATTCACAACATCTATCCACCCTTCTGTTCTGTAGCTTTAATCTGTGGGGTTCTGGGCTCTGTCACGGAGAATTCTGCAGAAAGCAACAGACTTCCCAGGGGAGTTCCAATCTAGATGGGGTAGTAAGATCTAAACCAAAAGAGAAAAAGGTCATTTCTGGCTCACATAGCATTTCTGGGCCACTTGAAGAAAAAGTCTCGCCCACTCTCAGTGTTCCCACCCCTGCTTGCAGCCTCCGATAGAGTCCTTTAAGCTCCTGTAGCCTGAGAGTCACAGGATGAGCTAAGAGGCAAGTGGACTGTGAACCCCCCAGAGGGTAGCCCTCATCCCCCACTTGTTCCCTGTAACCCAGCAGAGCCCAGAGCTGGCTCTCAGGAGCTGTCAGTAAGTGCCCTTTGATTGATGAGTTGGGAAGGTTGAACTCTGCCACACTCTCCTCTTGCTCAGGAGCGATGACACACCTGTCATACAGCCTGCACACGCGTGTCCCAGCTCACCTGGACACATGTCAGGAAGGCTGGGAGTAATGACAGGGAACTCTTAGGTGGTCACTGTCCAGAACAGAAGGCTAGGAAGAGCCAAGTCTGTGTCACACAGCCACATCCTAGCTAGTCTTGCTGTGTGTGGTTCATTTGTTCACTCATTCATTCATTTCTCCAACAAGTGTCGACTGAGTCCCCTGGGCTACAGGTGAGGAGGACACAAATGAATGTTACTTAGTCCTGGCTCTCAAGAAATTTATAGTCCAGGAGAGCTGTTGGGCAGACATACTAGTAACAACAGTATCAGGAAAGCTATGATAGGAGTCAGGACAGCTGTAGAGAGAACTAGAAGCTTCATAGGAAAGATAAACCACCTCTGGTCATCATGAGGAATAATAATAGTAACAGCTAGTAGGCACCTTGCTAAATATTTTACAGGGAATATTCAAAATAGCTTTAATTTGAATCCAGTTTTACAGAGGATCAGAATATTGATGGGCAGAGATGAGTTGGGGTGTTGGATGGTGATGCGGTTCTAGAAGGAGAGCATTACAGGTAAACAGCATGAACGAATGCACAAGGGTGGAATTTGCTGGGTGGGGTGCCTCCAGGGGAATTGCTCAGAGTCCAATCTGGCTGGCTAATATGAGCATGAAGGAGAGTAATGGGAAGGTTTGGAGAGGGAGTAGGTAGGGGCCAGATCACAAGGGCCGTGAACATCAGAGTAAGGAGTTTGTACTTTATTTATAGGCAGTGGGGAGCCATTGAGGGTTTTTGAGCAGGGGGGTGACATGATCAGAGCTGTGCTTTAGGAAAGTTAATCTGGCAGTGGTGTGTAGAACCGCTGAAGATGCAGAACTTAGAGGCAGACAGTCCTGTTCAGAAGAAAATGCATCACCTGTGCAGGGAAGGTGCTCCAGAGCAGTTTATTGGTTGAATTGAGGAGACCCAGGAGACCTGTGATAAGGGCCTTCCTGGGACCAGTTGTGATGTTGAGGCAATGTGAGTGCAAAAGACATCAGGAAGTATCTCTGAATTTGTAAGCTGACTGAAGGTAGAGATGAGTCTAGGGAGAACTAGAGGTTCTAGGGTACCTGGAGGGTCAGTGGGGGTATGTGACAGGGCTAGTAGCAAATAAGGGGGTCACAAGTTGTCACTGACTTTGGGAGAGACATATGAGTTTTAGAAGAGGCATTTGCTTTTCAACATATTAGCCTTGCATTGCTTGGCCTGTGGGCTTGGATCTCAAGAGAAGCTTGGAATTAGAGGTCAACGTTTCCATCACCTGCAGAGAGTGGCTGAGATCTCCTGGGGCACTGTAGGAGAGAGTGGAGGGCTGGGGTTTGTTTTGCATGGTAGCCTTATTGGGGGAAGGTTGTAGAAAGCAAAAGAGACAGAGAAGGTTTGTTAGAGACGTAGGTGAAGCAGGAGAATGAGATGGGCAAAGGGGTGGAGAGATGACTGAGTTTTCAGGAATGAGCAGTATTTCAAGGGTTCCCCTGGGGCGGGGCCTGGGGATCAGCAATGGGATCTGTTGGTTGGGACCTTGAACAGGAGACCATGAGCAACCTTGTAGGGAGAAGCATTGGTGGAGTGGAGACTGGAGGATGCTCCTGGGAGCAGGGGATATTCCAGAGCATGGCATTCCAGGACACTTTACCGTCTACCCACTGTGCAGACCAAGCCCCTAGACTTGAGGTTCCCCCAGAGGCTGTCTTTTGTCCTGGGCAGAGCAGCTGCCACATTGGCCTGGAGAGGAAAGTGCTCCCGACTTAGGAGCCCTGAGACCCCGTGGTCTCAGCACACTCAGAGATTGTTGAGTTCATGCTATCTATCTAGTTGTGAACCCACACGACTGTGACCCCCTTGTCCAGTCACCCCGTGGACAGGCTTGGCACTGGAGATTTCCCTGGTCCACAGTGAGCTACCTCTGTCCTGGGCCATACCCCAAGCACTTGAGGTGGTGATGCCCAGATCCCCCAAGACTGTGGGGTACTGGAGGTGGCTGGGGTTCAGGAGAGTAGAGAGGGTAGGACCCCAAACCTTGCTTTCCATTTAGGAAGAGCCAGGCATGGGAGGTGGTGTGGGCTCCCACCCTCCCGGAGGGGACCCGCAGTCCTAAATGCCCCCGCGCCTTCTCCATATTGTGGGGAAAGCTGCCGCATCCATCACTGTCAGGCGCCGAGTTTGAATAAATTTGAATGCACTGAGCCGTGGGCTGCAGTTTCTATAATATCACTTTCCAGTTTGAATATTTCACTTACTTTTTTTTTTCCGAATTTCTTTTTATCCAACAGTTTCTCCTCCTTTTCATCTACCCCCGCTGCAGCCCAGCTCTGGATAGAGAGAAGACAGTGCCTCGAGGTGGTCTGGGATAGGAAGAGGCCAGGCCTTTGCCAGCTTGGGTACCTCTATCCTTCCACCCTTCACCTCGACCCGGCACATGTGCTCCTGAGCAGGGAGCTCCATCTCCCTCCCACGTGTGGATGGGGAAACGGCAGCTGGAGAATGAGTCACCCTCACCCCCTCACCCTTCTGCA
The DNA here is from genome assembly GCA_006408695.1 of Aepyceros melampus. Taxonomy (NCBI): domain Eukaryota; kingdom Metazoa; phylum Chordata; class Mammalia; order Artiodactyla; family Bovidae; genus Aepyceros; species Aepyceros melampus. The sequence continues at coordinate 402,715 of SJXQ01000602.1, forward strand.
CGGGCAGACTGAGTGCACCAGGGTCCTGCTTCTTCCCTACGGGGTCCCCCGGCAGTCCCTCACCTATCAACCGTCCATCATACACGCAAGCGGGCGTGTGCAAAGATGCACACACACACCATCTGATCTATTAATATATACCTAGATGTCAATAGCAGCTTGCAGTTTCCCACTAGGAAACTTGCTCCTAAGTCCCTCCAGCCACTGTCCTGCCTTCTCCTGTAAATGAGAACCTCCCAATTCTGGATCTCCCACCGGCTTCCCCCGATCTCCTTGCATTTCCTTGCATTACCCACTCTGATTCATCAGTTGGTACCAACAGCCATGCCTTCTAAATGAGGGCTGCTGGGATTAGAGTCCCGGCAATGCACTCCAAGGGCTTCCCTGGTGGCTCAGCTGGTAAAGAAATGGCAACCCCACTCCAGTATTCTTGCCTGCAGGATGCCACGGCTTGAGAAGTCTGGCGGGTTACAGTCCATAGAGTTGCAAAGAATCGGACACGACTGAAGTGGCTGAGCATGCGTGTGATGCACTCCAGAGTCCGTGATTTGCTAGACCTTGGCTGGTGCCATCTCTACTCCCCACCAAATAAGAGCTCAGGGACCAGGGAGGACAGAGGTGGGACCAGGGAGAAGTGAGGTACAAGCAGGCAGAGACCATCAGGATCAAAACGAATCAGAGTTGCGTGCAAAGTTGGGTCCAGGGGTAAGCAGGTTGAGAAGGGCATTCAGGGACCCTGAGTCTGTATCTCTCCATAGGGGATCTGGCCACACTGCCCCTTGGACCACCCCTAAGGCACCATCACTGCCAGGACAGTCTCTAGAGGGCAGTGACCATCCAGGAGGCTCATGGTGATGCGGCCAAGCAGTGAGGACCCTCTGCCACATGGGACACACTAACTGGCTAGAGGGGCACTGAGTACCCCAAATGTCTAAAAAGGACTCACAGGGCCCATATGTGGATTCCTGACCCTCCAAGGAGTCACCAGCCATCCAGGCGGTACCCCACAGAAACATTACTCATAGGGCAGCTTCTCCTCCTTCTAGCCAGAAACAGCACTTACTTTAGATATTAATCACACCACAGCAATGCCTGCATCTACCACATTGTAGGTATGTAGGCAGGTAGGTACTGGGGGGAGATAGGCGAGGGGAAGCAGGGCCAGAAAGCCTCAGTGAATCTGGGACTTTGGGAGGTGATTGATATACAGCTCCCTACTATGTGCCTAGTCCTGTGTGCTCATAGTTGGTAGAAAAGGCAGGAGACAAGGAAGAACAGTCAGAGTCTGGGGAGCTCATAGTGTGGTTGAAGAGATAAAAGTGCCATTAAGAATAATATTTATTTCTTCTTTACATTTTGCCATGTTCAAAGACGGCTTGAATGGATTTAGGACACACATACACAAACAGAAAAACAGTTACAGAAAAAGAGATAAGGAGCCATTTAAAGGCAGGAGAAAGAGGTGGACTGGAGATCTGGTCGGACTGAGTGTCCACAGTTTGCGTGGCCACCACAAGATAGGGGCTCAAGCTGTTACTGTCCACTTCTCAGGAAGCTCATTCACTGTGGGCCAGGGAAGGCTTTCTGGAGGAGGCGAAACCAGTTTGGGGATGTGACAGGTGGCACATGTTCTAAGCAAGAAGAAAAAACAGGAGCAGCATTCTAGCTGCAGGACTGGAGTGAGGAAAATCAGAGAAATGGAGCTGAGCGTCTGGCAAATGCTGGATGGGAGAGATGCTGGATGTCCAGGGGACAGTGAGGAGATGTCCCCATGGGCCATTGGTGGAGACGTGGGACCAGTTAGGAGGTATCCCCAGACAACTTGGCCTCACCTGCTGAAAGTGTTAGTCACTCAGCTGTGTCCTACTCTTTTTGACTCCATGGACTGTAGCCCACCAGGCTCCTCTGTCCATGGAATTCTCCAGGCCAGAGTACTGGAGTGGGTAGCCATTCCCTTCTCCAGGGGATCTTCCTGATTCAGGGATTGGACCCAGGCCTTCTGCACTGCAGGCAGATTCTTAGCCACCAGAGAAGCCCAAGTCGTTCCGAATTCTGATACAGACTGCTCGGCACCCTTGTCCGGCAGCCGCCCTTCTCCCTACAGCTCACACTCAGCATCCCAGCAAAGACAGACCTCACCAGGGGACGATGAACCATAGGAAACAGCCTCCCATGCACCCCCAGGAGGAGGCACTTGCCCCTGTGAGAGTGGGGGCCCCAGCCTCCCTCCCCGCAGTGTGCCCCAGCCGGGCCTGCAGTGGGAGGGAGCGTGGTGTGCAGGGAGAGGCTCTCCTGCGCACCATGACAGATGATTGACTCGAAACAATATCTAAGGCGATCAGGATAAAGTGCTGGCCATTTCAAGGCTCAGCAGAATTCAGATTCTAATTAGACTTCTCACCACATTCCAAATAAAAATGGTTCCCCTGGTATCCTCTTTGCCTATCAGGTGTCTCTCCCTGATCGCTGGAACAAAACGCATAAAGAAAGTGATTAAAGCCATAACAAAGGCATAAAATTGGAATTATCGCTGCCACCACATCTGGGAGCACGGAGTGTCACCACACCGCCCCCTCCTCCCCAAACCTTCTCACACACACAAGTGCTGTCCCACCTCAGCTCCTGGCTGGGCACCCTGCAATAACAGCCATCCACTGGGTGAGGAGGTGAGGGCATGGATCCGAGGGGATGGTGGAACTAGGGGGGTCCGAAGGGCCAGGGACTGGGAGTCAGGAGACAAGCGAAGTGAGTGGACGAGGGAACAAGGGGGTGAGTGGACAAGGACTGAGGATGGTTGGCGCACACAATGGTCACTGTCTTTAGTATCTAGAGATTTACCAGTGGGAGGGGCCTTGAGGCTCTTGCCTTGATGACCTCACCACCCTCAGGACTTCCAGGCTCACGTGCAGACACTTCTCGTGTGTCCATCCCTGTTGGGAGACGGCGTCCCGTGTCAACAGACCACAGCTTCCCTGGCTGACCTACCACCTGGACCACGGAACCCAGTGTTGTCTTTCAGTGCCCCTTCCCAGCCTATTTCCAACAGGGGACACCCCCGCACAGGGATTACTCAGACTCCACTGGTCCCCAACATGTGTGTGCCCAGCCAGCATGCAATCCAGAGACCTCGGTCCCCTACACTGCACATTTGCACACATGCGTGCACACACACCATGCCTATGACAATACCCTTGCACAGTGCACCACACCCTGGGAATACAGGAAAGACCCTCATCTCAGCGGGATGCCCTGGCCAGAGGGGGCTCTCAGGCCTCTCCAGCTCTTCTCCCTCCCCCTGGCAATGCCCCCGTCTGCCCTCACAGCCGGCTGGGTACCTGGGACCAGGCAGCCTTGCTCCCTGCACGGGGTGGGTAGGCGGGTGGGAGGTCCGGAGGAGGGTGAAGGAGTGGGAGCAGGGCTCTGAGCGGGGACGATATAAAATTAAAAGGTAAAAAGCAGGAACGCAAATGGAGGGTGCTTTCAGCTTTCACATTATTAATGACTCTTCAAAAAATCGGCGAGTTTTCCAATCTTCTCTGAGAAGCGCTTGAAGGAGCTCACAGATGAAACTGACCTTCAAAATGTTCTTTGGTCTTTAGTTAAGAAATTCGCTCGCCATTATGGCATCATTAGGGAAACAAGGATAAAATTACTCCATGGTTAATGACCTATAGTATCTCCCCACCAAAATTTGTTTCAGATCTAATAAAACTGTGCTTAACACACTCGGATGAGTTATGAGGACTGTTCTGCAGGGTATTAAAATGTGGAAAATAGATTTTCCGAAGCTGGGGGGACTGGACTTTTTGAATCAGATAGCAGAATGGAATTTTCTGGGCAATAAATTCTTCCATGTCTCAATTTCATCTCGCGCTCTCTCTCTCTCCTGCCTGCCTCTGCCCCTCTCTCTCCCTCACTCTCTCCCACTCTCTCTCTCTGTCTCCCTCTCTCTGTCTCTCATCTTTTCCTAAAACACTGAAGCCACATAGAAAGCTTTAGAATTTGAAGCCTATGTAAACTTTGAAAGAATCAGTGACGAAGGACATCTGTGTGTGACAGTGGGGGGCTGCGTGTGTGCACACGTATGTTTGTGGGTCTTGGCTGCCTCATAAGAATGGAGGCAACTCCCTCCATCACCTCACCCAAGCACTTCTGTACACACCCAAGACAGGAGGGACACCTTCCATCTCTCTACGCATGACCAAGCTGGCAGATCGCACCCTCTTAGCCAAAATCACAAGGCACACCCATGTCAGTGACCCTTCCAAGGACCCCCAACCCAACCCAGGGCCTCAACGCACCCCAACGCCAGGTTTCAGCCTGTAAGAAAACACACCTGCCCAGTCCACCCCAAGCTTCACTGTGAAGGAGGAGCGGCTGACCTGGCCTTGAGAAGGGTCACAGCTGACCTGTTTTGCACTCACGTGTGCACATCAGCACATGTGAGTGCTCTTCACAGGGCACACCCAGATGGCCTAGCTAGCCAGGCAGCAGGCAGAGACCTGAGCCCCGGCCTGAGCACTGGCCGAAGGTTTTCGGGGGCTGGATACTGCCGCGGAGAGAGGTGGCTGGCGAGGTAATGGCATTTTGCTCTCTTTAAACTTTAATCTTTCCTATTAATTCCCTGCAACTGGAGAATGTGTGAGAGTTAATGTTCCGTGAACGTGTTTCGCACTCGGCAGTCTCTTCGAGCTAATTACCTTCAGGTGCTAAATGGAGGGAAATTGCAATCCATTTGGATGTGAAAAAATTTCGCCTTCCCGTCCCCTGTGAGACATCCTTTTTCCTGAGTGCTGCAGAAAGAATGCTCTCTGGGTGGGAGTTTTTTTCCTAATGTTTTTTTTCTTCGGCCCTCTCCCCCGCCCCCTTTCTCCAAGAGTCTGAGATCTGCAGGACGATGGTGGTTGGAGACAGGAGGAGGCCTGGGCCTTGGCTCAAGGTCTAATTCTGGACTGGAGGCCAGGTGGGGAAGGATTCACATACAGGGGAGACACCCAGGCTAAGAATCTGGCCCCCGCCCCTTGGAGGCCCTGGAATGGAAGTGTATTTACACGCTTAATAACACGCTTATTACCAGTGTTTCTCAGCTGCTAGGTTTTGAATACAGATATAATAGAATTTTACAAGCCACATAAAAGCTGTCCTTCTCTTGGACCCTGAACTGGGGTGTCTGGTAGGGTGGAGGACAGGGAATGGAGAATGGAGATGAGGAGGAGGCTCAAGTAGGGAGGGAATGGAAATGTGCCAGAGAATCAGATGGGTGGAAAGAGATGGGCCTTGAGGTGGATCAACGTGAGGAAGACAGTGGGGAGAGAAGGGTTGGGACCTCTGGCTCCATCCTGGAACAGAACTGGAGCACTGGGATGAAGCTCTGAAGGCCAGGAGACTTTAACCTCAAAGCCTGTTAGGTCTCAGCAGAGTGCACCCAGCTTAGTGAAGCACCCATCCTTCTAGCCCCATCCCTGTTCTCTGATCTTGAACCTGAACCTCAACAAAGCCTCACAAAAAGAGATATCTAATTCCACCTCCTTCCTCTGCACTGGGTCCAACCCACTAGCCTTTTCAAACCCTATTCCTTAACCTGGGTTGACTAAGGAAGCTGCCCAAATATATTATTTTCTTCTCCCACCCAACAGGGAACAGTCTGGCTTAAAGACACAAGACAGAGGCTTCTGCAGTAAGCAGCACTCCACTTGAAAGAGGACTCGGGTTCTTCTGATGACCCTGGGTTTCACCCTCCCCTCTAAGCTCTCTCTGACCTCACCTGTGCCCTGACTGTGAGGGGACGCTCATTCTTTCTCACACTGAAGACCCTCCTTCGGGAGAATATATTAGGAAAATATTGAAGTGGCTTGGGTTTTCTTACTTGTTAAAATTTTATTCTGGAGGATTTAAAGTATATATATATATATATATACACACACATATATATACTTTATATATATGTATATATATATATATAAAATCCACGAACTTAGCACCTAGTTTCAACAACTACCAGCACGTAGCTGGTCTTATTTCTTCTATACACATTTCCCTTTCCTCCAGGATTATTTGAAAGCAAACCAGACATCAAATCAGTTCACCCATAAATATTTCAATATGCATTTCTAAAATGCATAAATGGAATGCATTTAAGGACTATTTTAATATAGCCACAAAACCATTATCTCACCTCAATAAAAATTAACTATAATCCTTACTCTCATCAAATACACATGCAATATTCAAATTCACCTGAATCGGGTTTTAGTCATGGTCCATGCAATTTGTGCAGTTGATATGGCTCTTGAGTTTCTTTTATTCCAAAAGTTGTACTTTCTTTCCTTCTCCCCCCCCCCCCCCGGAAATTTATTATTTGAAGAAACTGTGGGCCATTTATCTATGAAATTTCCTCCACTCTGAATTTTGCTGATAACACCCCTGTGGTATCATTTAACCTGTTTCTCTGTCCCTTAAATTGGTAGATTCTAGAGCTGCCTGATTTCAGGTCTGATTTTTTGGCAAGACTATTTTACATGTGGTGTGAACTTCCTCTCACATCATATCAGGACCACATACTTTCTCATCATTTTTCTTTTTATGACATTAAGATTAATCAATGGGTTCCAGAGCTGTCAGCTGAATCTATCCATTATAAAGTTCCCCTTCAGCTTTTTCCCCCCTCTATATCAGTTTTTCACTTAATAATTTTAACAGTCACTTACTATCATTGACTAGATCCATGATTTCATTAGGGGTTGTATTTGTTTTAAAATTGTTTCTTTGCTTCAGCTTTTTATTTTGAAAAAAATTTAAACCTACAGAGAAGTTAACCATTGCAATGAACACTCGTATATACCCTGACACAAATGAAAAATTTGTACCTATTGTCCAAATTTGGTTTATCTCTCCCTTTCTCTTTCTGAAACACTTGTTTGTTCCTTGTTGACATAAATGACACTTCACCCCTAAAGATTTCAGCATTTACCTAGGTCAGAGACTTCCAGCTACTGCTCCTAGGATGAGACAAGGCAGTCCTACTCAAGGGATGACAGGCAGATTCAGCACTTGTTCTGGAGTGGGCTGACCTGCCACCATCTTGGAGTCCTTAGGCTCATCAGCCTTCTCCATCATGCTGCCATCAATGTGACTTTGTTTGTAAGCATCCCAGTCTCTGGCCCCATCGATCCAAATGACCAGCTCCCAAGAGCAGAAATCTGATTGGTTCACTGTGAGTAAGGTATCTGACCCTGCCTCAATCTACTGTGACCAAATGTGGCTCCTGGGAATCCACCCCTGTGGGTGTGAAAAGTGGTTCCCAAAGATGCTAGGCAGACACTCCAAGAGCCACATGTCATAAACACACACACACACACACACACACACAGACAAAAAAAAACTTTCCAAAGATTAAAAACTCTGGGAAGAATAACTCCATCATAAAGGTCAAGGCCTTGGCCCTAGGGTATATCGATCAGAATTGAAAGATGGGGCCAAAAAGCACATTGCCAAATCCCATGGACCAATCACACTATAATAGGTCTGGAGGGACATGGTACACAAGGGAAGCATGTCCAGAAGGTGTAGTTCTGTGAGTCTAGATTCTGGTCAGAGTGAGGCTGAAATACCAGACACCGATCCGGTTTCAGGATTCTGGGTCTTCCAGATGGTCAGGCTCACTCACTTTCCTGACACCTTGCTTTGCTGTTGCCAGCTCCACAAAAGGTCATATATCAAACCTTCCACTTTGGCCTCAAATCCTAGAGCCCCTTAGGTCCTCTCCACTCACAGAAGTGAGTTTGAGAGAACCATCAAGGGCTCATCAGTGGTATTTGATATTTTTGAGCCCCATGGAAGATTCAGTTCTTTTTTTTTTTAACAAAACACCCAATATACTTAAAGATTTTGAAAAGAGATTTACATAATTAAGGAAGTGTTTGGATTTGAATTACTGTTAAGAACACAGAAAACTAAGCCAATATAAAAACACCAGAAAATAATTTTATTCCAGGGAAAATAAATGCACTGGAAAACTCAAGGTAATGGTTTACCGATGAATAGATGTCACATTGTTGTTTAGCCACTAAGCTGTGTCTGACTCTCTGTGACTTGTAGACCGTAGTCCACCAGGTTCCTCTGTCCGTGGGATTTCCCAGGCAGGAATATGAGTGAGTGGCCATTTCCTTGTCCAGGGAGGATTCAGTTCTTTCCCAGCCTGGGTTGTTACCCCTGCCCACTTTTGGGGAATTCTGGTTAGTGCTTTTTCTCTTACCCCTAGACTTTGCAAAATCCAAATATTAAAAGTTACGATAAACATATACCTAGACCATGCAACAAGTATAAGCTGTATCCAGGAAACAGCATGTTTTTTCCCAGCAGCGCCCTGTCTTGGTGTACCTTCTCCACCCAGGCCGGTGCAAGCTAAGGCAATGCAGTCGGAGCTGGAGCCCTCCACCCACAACGGAGAAGCTGGCCTAGGCTGGACTCAAGCTGCCCAAGCTGCTGATAAGTAAATCTCCTTGTTGTTCCTTCTCTCAATAAGTCAAGTCCCATTTTATCTCCATTAATGTTTTTGCTTTTAAATTCTGATCTGTTATCAATATTGCTAGCCCAGCTTCCTTTTGGTTAGTATTTGCCTAGCATCTCTTTCTATATCTCCATTTTCAATCTTTCTGTAACTTTGTTTTAGGCAAGTTTTTTGTGAACAGCCTATTCCTGAATTTTTAAAAAATCCACATGGAAAGTCTCTTTTAATGGGCAAATTTGATATGTCTACTTTTATTGTGATTAATGCATTTGGACTTACTTCTATTGTCTCATTTTGTGTTTCTATTCTCCCTGCTTTTTATTTGCTTTTCCTCTTTTCCCTCTTTCATGCCTCCAATTGCATAAAGTTTTCTTCATTCTGTTCTTTCTTTTCTTTTCTACTGGTTTGGAAGTTAAAAACATTCTATTTCTAAATAAACAGAGTTACTCTTAATTTTTAAACCTTTTTACATTTTAACATTTTTACTTAACAAAAGCTAATGTATTTTTTTGTTCTTTTAAACGATAGAAGGATCTTAGCAAACCAACCTTGTCATATTTTCATGTTGTATATTGATTAGTAGTATTTTAGTTTTATTATATTTTAAAAATATATTTCAAAATAGTTACTGTTATTTAGATTTACCTACATATTTGCCAATTTCTGCTCACTACTGCTTCTAATAGCCCAGTTCTTCCTTTTAGGTTCAATTTCCTTCTCAAAGAAGTCTTTAAAAAAATTTTATCAGTAAGGTCTGTAAATTACTAAACTTTTTTTCAGTTGTATCTAAAATTGTCTTTATTTCATCCTTTCTGTGTTGAATGATAATTATTTGAGTTATAGTACTCTATGTTGACAGTAATTTTCCTTCAGCTCTAATTACTTATCTTCTGATTTCTGTTGCTCCTAATGAGAAGCCTGTCTAATTGTCATTACTTTGTAGCTTTTATGACTTTTGTCTTTGATATTCTACAATATCACAACAATGTGCTTAGGTGTAAACTTGTTTTTATTTATTCTCCTCAGAAACTCAGTTGTATTCCTATTTATTAGGAATTTTTGCATTCGATACTGATCAATTCACCACCATTGTATCCTCTTCATACACTGCTTCTCTCTCTCTTCTCTCTTCTTTTGGAATTTCTAATATTTCTATTGTACCTTCTCTTCCTCGTGTCTCAACTTCTTCATATTTTCCCTGACTTCAAATGCAGCTCTAAGGGCTACATTTTGGGTACTTTTGAATTTGTCTTCCAATTCACTAACTCTCTTTTGAGCAGTGTTATCAACTGTTCAAACCTTCCATTGAATTGGTTTTATGTAAGTATTTTATTTCTAGAAATTCTATTTGGTTCTTTTCTGACTCTTTTTTCCAGCATGTCTTATTCTTGCCTTTTGGATTCTGTTCTTTCCTTTTTTGAGGGAACATTTTAAAGTATTTTCCATATTGGTTTTTTTCTTTTTTTAATATAAATTTATTTATTTTAATTGGAGGCTAATTAGTTTATAATATTGTATTGCTTTTGCCATACATTGACATGAATTCACCACAGGTATACACATGTTCCCCATCCTGAACCCCCCTCCCTCCTCCCTCCCCATCCCATCCCTCTGGGTCATCCCAGTGCACCAGCCCCAAGCACCCTGTATCATGCATTGAACCTGGACTGGCTATTCATTTCATATATATTATACATGCTTCAATGCCATTCTCCCAAATCATCCCACCCTCACCCTCTCCCACAGAGTCCAAAAGACTGTTCTATACATCTGTGTCTCTTTTGTTGTCTGACATACAGGGTTATCATTACCATCTTTCTAAATTCCATATATATGCGTTAGTATACTGTATTGGTGTTTTTCTTTCTGGCTTGCCTCACTCTGTATAATCGGCTCCAGTTTCATCCACCTCATTAGAACTGATTCAAATATATTCTTTTTAATGGCTGAGTAACACTCCATGTAGCAAGTGGTGCTGGGAAAACTGGTCAACCACTTGTAAAAGAATGAAACTAGAACACTTTCTAACATCATACACGAAGATAAACTCAAAATATATTAAAGATCTAAACGTAAGACCGGAAACTATAAAACTCCTAGAGGAGAACATAGGCAAAACACTCTCCGACATAAATCACAGCAGGATCCTCTATGACCCACCTCCCAAAATACTGGAAATAAAAGAAAAAATAAACAAATGGGACCTAATTAAAATTAAAAGCTTCTGCACAACAAAGGAAACTATAAGCAAGGTGAAAAGACAGCCTTCAGGATGGGAGAAAATAATAGCAAATGAAACAAATGACAAAGAATTAATCTCAAAAATATACAAGCAACTCCTGAAGCTCAATCCCAGAAAAATAGATGACCCAATCAAAAAATGGGCCAAAGAACTAAACAGACATTTCTCCAAAGAAGACATACAGATGGCTAACAAACACATGAAAAGATGCTCAACATCACTCATTATCAGAGAAATGCAAATCAAAACCACAACAAGGTACCATTTCACGCCAGTCAGAATGGCTGCTATCCAAAAGTCTACAAGCAATAAATACTGGAGAGGGTGTGGAGAAAAGGGAACCCTCTTACACTGTTGGTGGGAATGCAAACAGCCACTATAGAGAACAGTGTGGCAATTCCATATTGTTTTTATTGCTTATACAGGTATTAAAATTCTTCAGTGTACTGTGTTTGCTGATTCTCATGGTGGTTCATTTATTCTTGTGGTTTGTATTTTTGATTATGAAACCATCTCTAGCAAAACTTGGTTTCTGGAGAAGTCTTACCTGCCCTTGGCCATGGAGGAGGAATCATGTCATGTCAAAGTTTTGCCTCTATTTGAATTCTATGGGTTTTATCATTTATGGACCAGTTTGCTATTGTTTTGAATTGAGTTTCCCACATCTAGTGAGTAGTACACAATTTGCAGTGTAGAACCAAAAGTTTGGCACAGACTTGGAGTACTAATTTTTCACAGATGACACTTATTCTACCCTCAGCCACCAAAAGATGACGTTTCTCTACTGAATCCTTATCAATGAGTGGAGTTTTCTAGCTCCTGTGCATACATAAGTAGCTCTTCATGGTTTCTAACTTTATGAAGGGAGCTCAGTTTCAGCTCCCCAAATGCAGAGGTTTGGGGCTTGCTATTTTATCCTCATCACTATTAAACTCTAGCTTTTATGACATATTACTGGCTTTAAAAACTCTGTGAAATCCCCCTGGACACTTTGGCTCTGAGTTTTATTTTTCATTCTTGGCATTTAGGCTCTTCCATTTATTGATTTAGAATGTGATTATATACTTTTCAATTATTTTACTTTATATTTTCAAAGTTTATCATATATACATTATAAAGTTTCTGTTTCTAGTAGGAGACGTTTTCATATATCAGTTCAGTCTGTGACATTGACCTGAAATCTTACATTCTTGTGCTTATGATCCAGTCCATCTTTTCCACTAGGTTATAAGCTCTTTTAAGGTCAGAGTATTTACTATTTATATTTTTACACTATTCAAGTACGTAGCCCAATTCTCTTAACTGAGTAGATCCTCAGAAAATGTTGTAATTTTTCTTATTATTTTTACTATCTCCAACCTCACTGTTCAGGAGTGATGGAAAATCAGGTTCTGGATATGCTATGAGCATTCAAACCATACAGTTAGTCTGTTCAGCCTTTGGCATTGCTCATTTGAATTTCATTATTCATGAACAACATCTTTCTCAATCACCTTCAAGGACAATTCATCATCTATTAGACCAGTGTTTCTCAAAGTGCAGGTTGCAATCCATTAGTAGGTCAAGAAACCAATTTAATGAAATACAATAAAATAGAAAAAAATTACCAAGGTGCCTCACATGTAAGTGTAGGTACTGATTGTAGAAACTTTATTTCACTTTTGTAGGTGTGTGTGCACACATGCACACATGCATATACACATACTGGATCACCATGCACAATGTATTTCAATCTGTAAGTCAGGGTGAAAATGTTTGCAGGTCATTGATTAGACTTTTCTGAGCCTCCACTCAACTTACCACCCATTTCTAGCAGGCCCATCTTCAACAGCAAAAATTAATTGCAAAGCCAGGCAATTCAAGACCTATCTTTTCCAAATGAAGTTCTTCTGCCCCAACGAGGAGGGCAGGTTTCACAAAGGCCCACACTGCCCTGGACTGGAAGCCCCACAAGTGGTCAAGAATACCCAGTGTGACCTGTGAATCACAGATATTCTCTGTGCTCCAGGTCCCTGTACTTCACTCCACTACTATCAAAAGCCTGGACAGGCCTTTCAGCTGATGTTTAGCTGGCCTTTGAGACCCTTAAATGCAGTTATTCTAGGGTCATGACCCTAGACAGCTCCTTGAATGAGTTCTCAAGGCTATCATATAATATCCACCTGGAAGGACAACTGGGCAATTACTCCCCTGCACTCAACTCCCAGGGAAATTATCATCTGGAGAACTCCTCTGCAGTCTAGAAGGTAGAAGTATAAGATGTAAAGACTTTGTTTGGAGCATCAGCATTATTGAGAAAGGCCCCAGCACTTGTTCCTTCTCTTACCATCTTGAATATCTGCAAAACACACAAGAATTCAACCCATCTCATATACAATGATCCCTGGCAGGAAGGGATTTGAACCTCACTTAACTACACATTCAGCAGATTCCAAGGTTCCCAATTAAAAGAAAGAGCCAGTTATCTCTAAAAATCAGACTGGCATTTTTTGAGCTCCTACTATGTGTCAAACACTTTTACATGCATCATCTCGTTTAATCTTTACATCAACTCTATGAGGTTAGTATGATTATCCTCATTTTATAAATGAGTGTAAGAGTTAGAGAGGTTAAGTAACTTGCAAGAGGTCACCCAGCTAGTAAGTGCTTGGTGAGCTGGGATTTGAACTTCAGTTTGGCAGACTCTTGGCCTGAGCACTTAACCACTATTCCATACAGTCCTCATATCAAGCCCCTCCACCCCTGCCAGTAAAGACATAGACTCCAGGACTGACTCATACAGACCAGTGCTTTCTCTGCATGACTGGCCTAAGAAATGAAATGATCAGAAGTAGATGCCTGTTCCCTGGCTAAGTCACTGCATCCTTAGGTAAGCTACTTACCTCTCTGAGCCTCAGATTTCCCGTCTATACTAACAGTTGGACTATCTCCTTCAGAGGGCTGCTCCAAGGAAGACATAAGATAATGACATGAAAGTATTTTGTAAAGCATAAAGTGCTACACCAATGAAATATCTTATAAAAAGCCATATAATTAATTAGCTGAATGTGTCTGCATTTTTCCTGTTGGATTGGGAGCCCCTTCATTGGTTCCAATTGCTTTTCAAATGAAATTCAAAATGCCAACTTGGCATGTGAAGCCTGCATGACATAGCCCTTAGTTCATGGTTCCTTTCTCAATGTATTTCAACTTTACCGGCCCCTCTGTTTTCCACCTCAGGGCCTTTGCATATGCTGTTTTCTCTGCCTAGTACATTTCCCACCTCTAGCCACTGCTCTCTACTCCTACTTTGCCTAATTGCTCATCTTGTAAATATCAGATTAATTTCCTTCCAACAGTCTTAACTTGACTATGCAAGGTCACTTTGGAATATATTTACTTTATATGGCATTGTGAGGATGGCTGTTTGCAGTTTAATAGTGTCTTCCCCACTGAAAGGGAGGCTTGATGAGAGCAAGGACCATATATATTTCAGCAAGTCCTATATCCCCAGCACCTGGCAAAGCACTTGGCACAAAGTAAGGGCTTCATGGATATTTATTGAACATATTCTGAAAATCAACAAATGTGAACAGAGACTGCTTTACTCATATCTTATCACCTATTAGATGTGCCACAAAGGTTTGATCTGCTATAACCTCTTTAGACTGGCATCTCTGTGCATGAGGTCCATAGGGTATAAATAATTGTTGCATAACAAAATGGAATCTGGGGTCAAATAATTTGGGAAACAGAAGGTTAAACAAATATAAACAGGATTTTAACTTCTTTAAACCATAATACTTCTTAAAACCATGCTTGGGTCCTTCAGAGACTATAGTGCAAAGCTGAGTCCCCAGCCCAACCATGATGCACACAGAGTATGTGTGAGAAATAAACTTTCCTTGCCTTAAACTACTGAAACGGGGGGGTTGCTATAGCCACACACCCATCTATCCTGACTTATACAACTTCCACATATATATATAGGAAGATCCTCAGACATAGCCACATACTCATCTATCCTGACTTATACAACTTCCACATACAGTTTTATATATATAAAGCTTCTAGTCCAGGCATTCAGAGTATAGCTTTGCTATATTCCCTTCGTTTCATAATTAAGATTTTAAAATTGTAGGCAGATTCAGTTGAAATAAAAGACAGAACTGAACTAAAGTGAGGCCACTGGTGATGGCAGAAGTCTGGACTAGGTCAAGAGAGGCGCCCCACATTACCCAGCACCAGGGGCAGGCCTCCTCTAGCACCGCCGGTGGGTCTCCCCCTCTCCCAAGTCCTCTACGAACAGCTAACCCTCTTCTTCAGAACCCCTCTTGCCTTAAGAAACGCCAAGGGTGAGCCAGTTGGTCTTTAAGGGATACTTTCCTGACTGTAGAAAAATATCTCCCAACTTCCAGCCTTACCCTGTCCTCTGTATGCTCTCCTGCATTCATTCCTTCATCCATTAGATATATCCTAGAAATAACATGGGCTTCCCAGGTGGGTCAGTGGTAAAGAATTTGCCTGCCAATGCAGAAGACACGAGTTCAATCCCTAGGTTGGGAAGATCCCCTGGAGGAGGAAATGGCAATCCACTCCAGTATTCTTGCCTGGAGAATCCCATGGACAGAGGAGCTGGTGAACTGCAGTCCATGGAGTAACAAAGAGTCAGACACAACTGAGCAACTGAGCATGCATGCACACAGAAATAATACAGTGTAGTGCATAAAAAAGCACAGATTTTGGAACTAGACAGAAACTCAGCTCTACCACCTAAAAGCTGTGACAACTTATAGAGTTGTTGGACCTCATTGACCTTCAACTTCTTAACTATAAAATGGGGACAGTACTTTCTTTAGGTAGGATTAATTGAGATATATATAGAAGCATTTAGCATGATGCCTGGCACAGTAAGCACTTGATAAGTGTTAGTTATTACTGAGATTATTAAATTACTGATATTATTAAAATGGGACTTCAACCTGCACTTACCTGGCTCACTGGCTTAAGTGACACCATCAATTCTTTTGTAAAACATACTAACATTCATGGCTCATCAAACCTTCATGGCTAGGATGCTGTTCACTTGTGCTCCCGCTTTGGGTTGAACTGCATGTTTACCAAGAGTCATTTGTTTCTAACTCTGCCTATTTATGCCAGCTGTACCTATTATTCTTATTATCTAACTTAAATAAATATTACATAAGCCATTAAAACATGGTGCAAAACTAATGTTGCTGGGACTTCCCTGGCAGTCCAGTGGTTAAGATCCCCTTATAATGCACGGGACGTGTGTTCAATCCCTGCTTGGGGAACTCAGATCCCACATGCCATGGAGCAACTATGCCCATGCACTGCAACTACTGAAGTCTGTGTGCTCTGGAGCCTGGAGGCCACATCTACCAAGTCTGTGCACTGTAATCAGAGAGTCTGTGCGCTGCCGTGGAGGACTGATGCAGGGAAGATCCCACGTACTGCAACTAAGAGCCAATGTAGCCAAATTAATAAAAACAAAACAAAACAAAAAACTAGTGTTGCTGTTTAGAAAGTTTCCATAACGGCAAGCTGCTAAACAATTTTGTTATCAAATTTTGTATCAGTGATACAACTGAAAAAGAAGAAAAATTATTTAAAGTCTAAGGCTCTGCATTCAGATTGTTTCTCAATTTTTTTTTTTTTTTAAGTTTCCAATCCATGTGAAAGAAATCAAAACTGAAAATGGCAGTCAATGCATTTTGGGTATAGCTCATGCAAGGAAGATGATGACGGAATGCTAAGCTGGCTCACCCATATACAAAGAAAGGTCTTAGCCATACATCTAAAAAAACTAGAGAGTAAATAGTCTTTTTGTTTTAACTCAAAAATAAAACATTTAAGGTATGCAGAGGCAAACTAAGAAATGATCTCAGCCTTCAAGAAATGTATGGTCTAGAGGGGGAGACAGAGAAGTAAGTTATTAATCATAGTAAACAGTGATGCAGGTTAATGGAGCAGATGGAAGGGGATACCTGACTTGGGCAACTGTGCAGAGCATTCCTGGAGGGGGTGGCTCCTGAGCTGGCTCTGTCCTCCCTCACATCTGTCCTTCAACTCCTTTCATATCTTCCTCCAACATCAAAACCAAGAGACTTGCCCTGCAGCTTTGCCCTATGCTTCCTTGAATTTCAGGTCCCATATTGACAAAGTCCCACAGAGTGTTACAGGGGACATGGCTGTCCTCCCTGGTATTAAGGAAGAGCCCCAGGATCAGAGAATGACTCACAGACCTACCATACAGGCATTTATTTAGACTTACTTTGATTCTGTATATGTTTTCAGCTGTGCCTCATCTCCCAGGGTAAGGTTTATGAAGGACTTGTGTAAAGCAGTTGCTGACTTTCTTTGATCATTTCAAAAAATTTTTTATTTTTATTTGTTTATTTATTTGGCTGAGCCAGGTCTTAGTTGTGCCACACCGTATCTTCAGTCTTTGTTGGGGCGTATGGGATCTTAAGTTGTGGCATGTGGGATCTAGTTCCCTGACCAGGGATTGAACCCAGAGTCTTTAGCCACTGGACCACCAGGGAAGTTCCACGTTGATCATTTTTTAAAATTAAACTTTTTATTTTGAAGTAATTCACATGCAGTTGTAAGAAATAACACAATACTCTGTACCCAGTTTTACTGAATGGTAATACCTTACAAAGCTGTAGCATAAAATCCCACAATCAGGATATTGATACTGATAAAGAAAAGGTACAGAAAATTTTCATCACAAAGATCTCTCATCTTGCCCTTTAAACCACACTTACTTCCCTCTAGCTCTCATTACTTCCGCAACCTCTTGCAACCACTACTGTCCTCCTATTTTGTTATTTCAAGAATATTATATAGGTGAAATCACATAATTTCACTTATATAATATTCACACAAGTGAAATCACCTTTGGAGATTGGCTTTTATTTTTTTTAACTTGGCAAAATTTTCTGGTGAGCCATCCAGATTGTGCTATGTATCAGTAGTTCATTCCTTTTTATACTGATGAGCAGTATTCTACGGGTGAATGTACCACATTTCCCCACAGAAGAACATTCACTTATTGAAAGACAATTGTTTTTGGTTATTATGAATAAAGCTGTTATGGACAATTGTGTACAGGTTTTGTGTAGACATAAATTATTATCATTTCTTTAGGATAAATGCCTAGGATTACAGTTGCTGGGTCATATGATTGATTGATAGAAAATTTTAAGAAACTGCCAAACTGGTCTCCAGAGTGACTATAAATACATTCCCACTAGCAATGTACCAGTGATCATTTTTCTGCATTCTTGCCCTCATTTGGCAGTGTCATGATTTTTTTTTTTAATCTTAAGCCATTTTGAAAGGTATATAATCTCTCATTGTGGTTTGGTTTTGCTTTTGTTTTTGTATTATCTTGAATATCTTCCCATATAATTATTTGCCATATGTATATCCTCTTTGGTAAAATATCTCTCTTCAGGTCTTAAGTCCATTTCTATTGGATTGCTTGACTTTTTTTTTAATGTCAAGAATTTAAGTTTCTTATATATTTCATATACCTATCATTTGTTGGAATATGATTTGCAAATATTTTATCCCAGTCTGTAGTTTGTATTTGCATTCTCTTAACAGTCTTTAACAGAACTAAAGTTCTAAATTTTTATGAAGTTCAGTTTATCAATTTTTCCTTATATGGATCACGCTTTTGGTCTAAAAGCTCTTTGCCTATTGAGATCCTGACAATTTTCTGTTTTTTTTTTCTAAATATTTTAATTTTACATTTGAATATGTGCTTCATTTTGAGTTCACCTTTCTATAAGGTGTGAGACTTAGGTTAAGGCAGTTCTTTTTTCAAGCCTATGCATTTCCACTTGCTCTAGCACATTTGTTAAGAGAATAATCTTTCCTCCATTGGATTGCTTTTGTACCTTTGTCAAAAATCAGTTGGACACAACTGTGTGGTTTATTTCTGGATTGTTTACTCAGTTCCATGATCTGTGCCTATACCTCTACAAATACCTTACAATCTTTGTTACTGTTGCTATATAATAGAACTGGAAACTGTACAGATAAATTCCTCCCACTTTATTCTTCTTTTTAATAATGTTTTAATTATTCTAGTTCCTCAGCCTTTTTACAAATTTTGGAATAATTTGTTTATATTTATTAAAAAATCTTACTGGGATTTTCATAAGAATTGTGTTAAATCTGTATATCAGTTTGAGAAGAATGGACATTTGTAGTATATTAAATCTTCCAATTTGTGAATATGATATGTCTTTCATTTTTTAAAAAGACCCTCTCAAAGAAAGAAATACAAGCATACAAATCCTGCTCATGCTATTTTAACTAAATGCTTCCAAACTGTGGTGCTGGACAAGACTCGTGAGAGCCCCTTGGACTGCAGGGAGATCAAACTAGTTCATCCTAAGGGAAATCAACCCTGAATATTCATTAGAAGGACTAATACTGAAGCTGAAGCTCCGAAAATCTGGCCACCTGATGCAAAGAACCAACTCATTGGAAAAGACCCTGATGCTGGGAAAGAGTGAAGGCAAAAGGAGAAGAGGGTAGCAGAAGATGAGATGGTTAGATAGCATCACTGACTCAATGAATCTGAGCAAACTCTGGGAGATAGTGAAGGACAGGGAAGCCTGGTGTACTGTAATCCATGGGGTTTCAAAGAGTTGGACACGACTTAGCAACATAACAGCATTTCACTTTATTTTTGAGCAATTATATAAATATTTTAAATTCATGTCCATATGTTTATTGCTCATATATAAAAAATAATTGAGTTTTATGTATTTATCTTGTATCCTGCAACCTTGCTAAATTTACTCATTAATTCTAGGGTATTTTAAATTTTTAAAAAATATTCTTGGGATTCCTTAAGTAGACATAATGCCTTCTTTTCTCATCGATATAGCTTTTCTTTCCTTCTCTTGCCTTATGATCCTGGCTAGAAGTTTAAGGAACATGTTAAATTGGAATGAGGAGAATGGATACCCTCATTTTGCTTCTAGTCTTAAGGAGAAAACATTCAGTCTTTCATCATTAAGTATAATGTTAGCGCTAGGACTTTAATGGATACTCTTTATCAAACTGAGGAAGTTCCCCGCTATTCCTATTTTTCAGAGAGTTTTTTTTTTAATCATAAATGGGTATTGAATTTTATCAAATGACTTTTCTTCATCAACTAATATATCTATGTGATTGTTCTTCTTTAGCCTGTACATAGAATACATTGACTGATTTTAAAATATTGAACCAGCCTTTCATGACTGGAATAAACTCCAATTACTATGTCATATAATTCTTTTTATATATTGCTGGATTTACTTTGCTAGTATTCTGTTGAGGATTTTTGCATATATTCATGAGGGATATTGATTTGTAGTTTTCTCTTTTTTGGATACAGTCTTTGTTGGTGATATCCAGGTAATATCAGCTTCGTAAAATTAACTGGGAAGTGTTCCTCCCTCTTCTGTTTTCTAGAAGAGATTGTGTAGCACTACATTCTTCTTTAAACATTTGGTAGAATTCCACAGTAAAACGGTCTGGGCCAGATTTCCTTTATAGGAGTTTTAAAATTATTAATTCAACTTCCTCAATAGTTAGAATGCTATTAAAATGATCTGTTTCATATTGGATGAATTGCAGCAGTTTGTGTCCTTCAGTGTGTGTGAGAATTGTTTATACTACTCCCTTATACATTTGATGTCTACAGGGTCTGTAGTGGTATCTCCCGTTCATTCCTTATACTGGTGATTTGTCTCTTTTTCTTTGTTGATTTTGCTAAAGGCTTGTCAGTTTTGTTGATCTTTTCAAAGAACCAGATCATTGTTTCACTGATTTTCTGTTTTACTGTTAACAATTTCATTAACCTCTGCTCTTATTATTTCCCTCTCCTGTTTGTCTTATGTTTATCTTGTTTTTCTTTCTCTAGATTCTTGAAGTGAGAGCTTGTAAAACTGATTTGAGACTTTTCTTCTTTTCTAATGCATGACTTTAGTGTATAAATTTTTCTGCCAGTACTATTTTAGCTGTGGCCCATACATCTTGATTTATTGTATTTTCATGTTCATTCAGTTCAGCGTATCTTTAGTTTCCTTTGAGACGACTTCTTTGACCAATGGATTATATACAAATGTGTTGTTTTATTTCTAAGTGAAGAGTTTCTTGTTATATTTATGTTATCATCAGTTCTGTTTATAAAAAATTTTATCTGTGGTTAATGGACACACCATAAATGATTTCAATTCTTTTAAGTTTGCTGAGGTTAGTTTTATGGCCCAGGATATGGTCTATCTTGGTGTATGTCCCAATACACTTGAAAATAAGGTGTATTCTGCTGTTCCTGGACAGTGTTCTGTAAATGTCAATCAGATTCTTTTGGTTAATGCTGGTGTTGAGGTCTGATTTTTTTCCTAGTTGTTCGATCAGTTATTGAGAGGGGATGTTTACATTTTCAACTGTAATTTTACATTTGTCTTTTTCCTTTCAGTTCTATCAATTTTTGCCTTAACATATCTTGCAGCTCTGTTGCTTGGCACATACACACTTAGGATTGTACATTTTCTTGATGGAGTAACCCTTTTACTGCTATATTACACCCCCATCTCTGATCATTTTATTTGCTCTAAAGCCTTATTTGATATTAACATGGCATATGAACTGACAAACATATGAACTGTGGCTTTTTTGATTAATGTTTTAATGTTTTATGATCTTTTCCATCCTTTTGCTTTCAATTTGCCTTTATATATAGGATATATGTTTGAAGTGAGCTCCTTGTAGACAGCATATAGTTAAGTCAAGATTTTTAATCATTCTGTCAATCTTTTAATTTGTATACTTATACCATTTTTATCTAATGTAATTATTGATATATTCGGTTCTGCCTTTTTATTTTCTGAGGATTTTTTTGTTTATTCTGTCTTCTCTTTCCCTTTTCATCTCCCTGCCTTTCTGTGGTTTACTTGAGCATTTTTTCTAATTCTGCTTTTATTTTCCTGTAATGTTTTTGAGGGTATCTCTTTGCATAGCTTTTAAAAAAATTTGTCTCTGTAGGAATTACATTATATTTGCATAACATCACAGTCTACTGGTGTCATCATTTTACCCAGCTCGAATGAACTATATAACTTTACTTCATTTCACATTCTTTTATCCTCTCTCACTTATAATATCATTGGCTTAAATATATCTGTTACATAAATCAAAGAGTGTTATAATTTTTGCTTCAACAAACACATTTTAGAAAACTCAAGAGTAGAAGGAAAGTCTATTATATTTATCCATATTTTAATTAGTATATTCTTTCTTCCTTCTTGATGTTCCAAGATTCTTCTTTTATCAATTTCTTCCTATTTTGAGAATTTTCTTTAGCTATTCTTTTAGGATAAGTCTGCTAGTGACACATTCTCTTCATTTTCCTTCATGTGAGAATACCTTGATTCCCTCTTCATTTCTCAAGGATATTTTCACTGGATATTCTAGGTTGGCGGTTCTTTTCTTTCAGCACTTGAAAAAATGTGCTACTTCTTTCTCATCTGTATGGTTTCCGATGAAAAATCCACTGCATTTGAACTGGTTTTCCTCTACAGGTAAAGTGTCATTTCTCTCTTTTTCCAAGAGTTTTGTCTTCAGTGTTTAGAAGTTTAACTATGATATGTCTTGCAGTGGGTTTCTTTAGGTTTATCCTGTTTGGAATGTACTGACTTCTTGAATCTGTGGGTTTGTATCTTTTGCTGAATTTCTGGGTGTTTTGGCCATCTTTGAGTACTTTTCCAGCCCTGCTTTCTTTCTTTCCTCCTTCTGGGGCTCCAGTGACAAATATGTTAGACCTTTTGTTATAGTCATGCAGTCCGTTTTCAGATTGGGTAGTTTCTACTCTTCTATCTTCCAGTTCACTGATTCTTTCCTTTGCTCTCCATTCTGCTTTTGAGCCCATTCATTGAGGTCGAAAATTTCTGTTTGGTTCTTCATATTTTCTATTTATTTGCTAAGACGTTCTATACTTTTGCTGAATTTTTCTATTTTTTCCCTTGTTTCAAGTATGTTCATAGTTGTTCATTGAGACATTTTTGTGATGGTTGCTGTACAATTTTTGTTAAATAATTCTAACATTTTTGTCATCTCAGTGGTGGCATCTATTTAATGTCTTTTCTTTCATTCAGTTTGGCATCTTCCTTGTTCATGGTATTATAAGTGATTTATTTTTATCCAAACTTGAACACTTTGGGTATTATAAGACTCTTGATTTTATTTAAATCTTCTGTTTTTGCTGTCTTCCTCTGACACTCCTCCAGCTGAAGAAGGGGGAGAACACTGTTTTGTAACTGCAAGGTGGAGTAGAAGTTCAGGTTCCCACTTTGCTTCTTATCTTATTACTGCTGGATGGGGGTGAAGGTTCCAGCTCTCCACGAAGCCTCCTCTGATACTTCCCTGGATGCAAGGGGGTACTTTGTTGCTGCTACCCACATGGCTTCCATTGACATCATGGAGGCATGAAAGTTCTAGCTCTCCAGTAAGCCTCCTCTCATACCATCCCAGTGTGGAGGGGAAAGGTTGCTTTATTGCTGCTGGGTATGATGAAAGTCCAGGCTCCTCATGTGGTCTCCACTGATACTGTGCAGTGGAGATGGGGAGCTTGCTACCACTGGCCAGTATGAACATCCAGGCTCCCTTCTTAGCCTCCTCTGACACCATCCTGCAGAGGGTTGGGATGCCACCTTTTGGACTAGTGAAGGTAGGGGTATAGACTCAGCAATTGCCCTTGCTGGAATAGGTGAGAGGCGGATCATGGGTTTTTCTGTGGCATTTGGCTGGAGTTGAGCAGTTTTTGTCTATAAGTTGCCTTCCTAGGTTGTCCTTTTCCTAGTTCTTTGATTAAAGAGAGCAAGCTTTCATTGGAACTTTGCGGAAAAAAAAAAACTGTACTTATTACTATTTCTGGGTTGCTGCCCTCTTTAGCTCTAGGTCTGAGATACATGAGGTGAGACAAAAAGAAAACTCAGGGAACTCACCATTATGTTGTTCCTCAGGTTTCAAGTTCCCTAGCTGATCTGCCTTCTTCTCTCTACTTTTCAGAGTTTTCCGATGTTTGCTCTATGTATTGTGTCCAGGAGTTTTAGATGGAAGGATGGAAGAAACTGGGAAAAGTATGTCTACTCTGCCATTCTAAGATAGAAACTTCTCTTTGATAATTTTGATATTCATCCACTGGCAGAAACTTCAGAACCATCTAGTCACTGCAGTGTGGCAGAAGTATAGAAACTCTGGCTCTGATGTGTCAGGACCTCACCACTTAGGGGACTAGACAGCCATGATTTATTTAGTCTGGCACATAGTTAGCAACATGGTTTGGAATCCAATAGGACTGGGTCCCATTCCAGCTCTGCCACTTCCAAGCTCTGTGCCCCTGGGCAGGTGAGTAAACCTCTCTGAACCTCAGTCTCCTTGCTTATAAAATATGGGATAGATTAGTACCAATCTCATAGGTTGTTGGTGGACTAAATTAAATGAAATAGTGCATGTACATCACTTTGCATGGTGTCAGCATATAGCAAGTACTTAGTAAATATTAGTCGGTGTTGTTGTCATTGTTACAGTGCAGGCTGGGCCAAGTATAATTATACTCCCTCAGTCTGGTCCTCTCCACACAGAGGAGGTCCTTTGGCTTACTTTGTGCTCACTGCCTCTCTCTCCTCCTTGATCAACTGTGGGGATCTTTTCAACCTTGTGAAGGGATTTTGATGGATGCTGCACATGATGAGGAGAGAAAATACTGTTTACTATTTGTTTTCACTTACTCATTCCTTTATTCATGAATTCTTTGAGCAAATCTTTGTTGAACAATAACCCTGTGCTTGGCACCATAAGGGGAGCTTATAATCTAGCAGGATAGGCATCTGAGTAATGATAATTTGAGGCAAACTCTAAACTGCCAAGAAGGGTACAATTAGAATATTCTGAAAGTTCAGAAGAGAGAGAAATCACATTTGGATGGAAGAATGAGGGAGGGGGATTCATGGAGGATGGCATATCAGAGCTAGACTTCAAATAGGTAGACAAAGACAAAGAGCATGAGATAAGCAAGGAAGTAGAAGTCTTTAGAAAAAATAATAGAGTATATATTTTTTTAATTGGCCAAAACAACTTTGAAAAAGAACAAAGTTGGAAGGCTTACATTACTGGATTTCAAGACTTAGTAAGATATAGCAATGCAGAGTGGTACTAGTATAAAGACAGTCAAACAGATCAATGGAGCAGAATAAAGTTCAAAAATAAATGCTCGATTGATTTTTGACAGAAGTACCAAGGCAATTCAATGGGAAAAGGAGAATCTTTTCGACAAACAATGCTGGAATAATTGGATAGCCGCCCCCCCGCCACACACACACACACACAAATTAACCTTGACCCTTACCTCACACCACATACAAAAGTTAACCTGAAAAGAATCATATACCTAGCAAGAGCTAAAATCATTAAATTTCTATAAGAAAATGTAGGAGAAAATCTTCATGACTCTGGATTTGGCAAGGACTTCTTAAATATGTCCAGAAAAGTGCAAATAATAAAAAATCAATAAATTAAACTTCATCAAATTAAGAATGTTTGCTCTTCAAAAGATATTGTTTAAATAATGAAAATGTAAGATATATACTGAGAGAAATTATTTGCAAAACACATATATAACAAAGCACATGTATTCCAGAATATATAAAGAACTTTCATGTCTCAACAGTAAGAAGACAACAATGCAATTTTTAAAATGAGCAAAAGATATGAACAGACATTTAACCCAAGAAGATAAATGGATGGAAAAATAAGAACCTGAAAAGCTGCTCAACATCATTAGTTATTAAGGAAATGCAAATTAAAACCACAATGAGATACCACTACATACCCACTCAAATGATTAAGATTAAAAAGACTGATCATACCAGACGTTTGTAAAGATGTGGAATGACTGGAATTCTCATACACTGTTGATGGCTGTGTAATATGGTGCAACCAACTTGAAAAACAGTCTGGCATTTCCTTAAAGAGCTAAACATACTCTTACCACATGACTCACTTCACTTCCAAGAGAAATAAAAACACAAAGATTTTTACAGAAATGTTCTCAGCAGCTTTATCTGTAATAGCCCCAAACTGGAAAACCAAATGTCTACAAACTAGTGAACAGAGAAACAAACTGCTATATATTCACACAATTGACTAACACTCAGTAACAAAAAGGAATGAGCTGTTAATACATGTAACAAATAATTATGTTGAATGAAATAAGCCAGAAACAAGAAAGAGTACATATTTAATGATTCCATTTACAAAAAACTCTAGACAATGCAAACTCATCTATACTGACATAAATAGGTTAATGGCTGCCTGGGGATGGAAATGGAGGTTGAGGAGAGAAAAAGAGGACTGTAAAGGGAAACAAGGAGTTTGGGGGGATACAAATATGTTCATTATCTTGATTGCAGTGCTGGTTTCATGAGAGTACTCATATATAAAACTTATCCAATTGTTCACTTTAGATATGTGTGGTTTGTTACATGTCAAGTATACCTTGCATAATGCTGTAAAAAATATTCTCAGGCCCTCTGTAGGCCTACTGAATCAGAAACTGTGGGAATAGGTCCAGCAATCTGTGTTTTAACACTCTAGGCAATTCTAATGCACAACAAAGCCCAATTTAGGCAATAAACTACCAGCAAGTGCTTGAAATAATGTTCTGGACTGGAGTATAGACTTGAGAGTCACCTTCCCTCATAGCTCAGTTAGTAAAGAATCCGCCTGCAATGCAAGAGACCCCGGTTCGATTCCTGGGTCAGGAAGACTGGCTGGAGAAGGGATAGGCTACCTACTCCAGTATTCTTGGGCTTCCCTTGTGGCTCAGCTGGTAAAGAATCTGCCTGCAATGCGGGAGACCTGGGTTCGATCCTTGGGTTGGGAAGATCCCCTGGAGAAGGGAAAGGCTACCCACTCCAGTATTCTGGCCTGGAGAATTCCATGAACTTCCATGGGGTCGCAAAGAGTCAGACATGACTGAGTGACTTTCACTTCACTTCACTACTTGGAGGTCATAGCTGAAGCTGTATGATGACAGGATTTAGAAAGTAAAGAAAAGAAAGCAAGAGGGACTAAAGAAACCTATCCTCAGGAAGTGGCAGGGAAAGAAAGAACAGGTGACAGAAGCAAGGAAGAAGCTGCCTGAGGTTGGAGGAAGAACTAACAGATGCCAAGGAAGGGATTTTAAGATACAGGGTGATCAGTAATGAGGATACCAATGTGGTATCTTATATTTGCAAAAGTGCTATCCAGTTTCTAAATCGTTTTCACATATTTTCAGTGCATTAACCATGCCAGGGATGAGCAGACAGACATCAATAGTACTATCCCTGGTAGGCAGCTCAGTTTACAGGGAAGAGCCAAGGATTTAGAGTGGACAGATCTGGGTAGATTCTCTAGCTCCTTCACTTACTCATGTGTCAATCTGGTCAAGTTTCTTGAACCACGTCTCCATTTCCATTTTCAAAATGGAGATAATTCTACCTACTAACCAAGTAGAATACTTGTGGTCTGTATAATAAAATACCTGCTTCAGATGACTTGCAGAGTTGTTCATTTCTATGGTCTCCATCTCATGATTCCTCATCTTACAGATAAAGAAGCCAAGAGTGGGTGAGTGATATACCCCATGTCTTCATTTGGAAGCCCCTTCTTGGCTTGAAACCCATGGGACCACTGGACAGGTTCACAGATGAGCCTCAGTGGGTATGAAACTCCTGAAATCACATGTGGACTGAATATGAATGTGTGACACATGTTCTTCTTGGGGCAAGTGTTCATTATTTACATTGCATCTGCAAGGGATCTAGGATCCAAAAAGGCTAAGAATTTCTGCTCAAAGGTCAGTTGTATTTATTTTTCCCTAAATCCCTTGATTCATGCCTCCCGATATACTTAGCTAACCCTCTTGCCCTCACACATCTTCCTTCAGGACATAGTTTGACTGCTTCTCTGCTGACTGACCAGTCTACAAACCAGGAAAATTGCTTCCTGGTCTCACCTCAGATGGTTCATTCTCTCCAAAAGGAGCTGCTGATTTCCTGCCCCTGTAGTCAGTACCATTCATCTGGTACAGAGAAGGACCCAGACATGGCTGAGGATCCCAGCTTGAAGGAGCTTCTGGTCCAGTAGACACATAGGAAGGAATAGAGGTAAGTACGATAGATACGGTCTATGATGGGAAACATGAGAGGAGGGCACAAGCAGAGGTCATCTGGAAAGACTGTATTTGGATGGCCTCAGCACGGACCTTGGTGAATCTCTTCATCCATATGTCTGTTCATTCAGAGATATACAACCCTCAGCTTCATCTTTACTCTTCAAACTACCACAGCTTGCCTTCCACCCACCACTCTGATGATATGCTTTCCTCAGGGTACATCACCAGGAAACCCTACCACAGACTCTGCCACTTTTATTGCTGACACTTTCTACATAGTTTGACTGCTTCTCTGCTGACTGACCAGTCTACAAACCAGGAAAATTGCTTCCTGGTCTCACCTCAGATGGTTCATTCTCTCCAAAAGGAGCTGCTGATTTCCTGCCCCTGTAGTCAGTACCATTCATCTGGTACAGAGAAGGACCCAGACATGGCTGAGGATCCCAGCTTGAAGGAGCTTCTGGTCCAGTAGACACATAGGAAGGAATAGAGGTAAGTACGATAGATACGGTCTATGATGGGAAACATGAGAGGAGGGCACAAGCAGAGGTCATCTGGAAAGACTGTATTTGGATGGCCTCAGCACGGACCTTGGTGAATCTCTTCATCCATATGTCTGTTCATTCAGAGATATACAACCCTCAGCTTCATCTTTACTCTTCAAACTACCACAGCTTGCCTTCCACCCACCACTCTGATGATATGCTTTCCTCAGGGTACATCACCAGGAACCCCTCACCACAGATTCTGCCACTTTTATTGCTGACGCTTTCTCTGTGACAATGAGCTGTGTTGGCTGTTCCTTGGGGGTCTCTTTCTTCCCTTGGCTTTCCTGACATCAGCATCTCTTTCTTCTGCTTTTCTGAGATCTCTTCTGTCTCACTTCCAAGCTCCGTCACAGTTCCATCCACGGCCATCTCATTGCTCTTTCTATGGGTCTCTGCCCATCCCAAACTAGCCTATAATATATAATAACAACAGCTAATCTTCACCAAGGGTTGCCACATCCCAGTTCTATCCATACTATCTCACTGCATTTGTACAATAACTCCAAGAGGCAGGCATTGCCATTGCCCCATTCTACAGAGGAGGGAACTGAGGCACAGAGAGGTTAGGTCACTTTTTAGGAACATAGCTAGTAAGTGGCATGTCAAGATTATTCTAAAGTGTGAATTTTAATTATGCCACACACTGTCCTAAAATCCTTAAAGGCCCCTACCTCCTTAATACACAAACTCAAATTCTTCCCCCTGCCCCCCACCACCACTTGTACTGCACGGCATGTGGGATCTTAGTTCCCTGACCAAAGATCGAACTTGTGCCTCTGCGTTGGAAGCGTGGAGTCTTAACCATTGGACAACCAGAGAAGTCCTCAAAAACTCAAATTCTTTAGCACAGCAGTGCAGAGCTTCAGATCTGCCTGCCTACCTCTCCTATGTCAACTTTGTCTTTGGGTTTTAGTACATGCTGTTCTTTCAAGTAGAAATTCCCCTTTGCCTACATGTTCCCCTTCCTGACTTTTTTTTTTTTGGCCTACTTATACTTCTCAAAGCCCAGGCACTGTCTCATGCATAGAAGCCTTCCTGCACTGTGTGAGTGCTCTGCCCTCCCCAGCTCAGGGAGGTGACGGCGGACACTGTGGTGTGCTGCCCGACCCCCTTCAGTGAGGGCTTACCCCAGTTGCTGGGAGCGCTTGCAGACAGTCCTCAGCTTTCTGTTACCATGGGCGACTGGCCTCAGTTGAGGAGAGCTGCCAGCCTAAGGTCACACCCATTTCCGGGACTACTTGTATTCCATGACCCAAGGGTAGATAAGGTAGAAACGGGCAGAAAATCTGGCCCCAACTTGGAGAAAAGTTCAAGGGCCATTCTATTCCCAGAGTGGCCCAAAGGGTTGGCCTCTGCCCAGTCCTGATTCCTTCCTCTCCCTCCAAAGGTTTTGACCCCAAGAGCTTCCTGATAACACCCTGTGTATTAATCTCTATCTCAGAACCTGCTTCCTAGGGAAGCCCTCAGGTCTTATGTCTCCCAGTTAGGCTCCCTGAGGACTCAGTGGTCCAGGGCGGGGGCACTACTGGAGAAAGGCAACAGTCCTCATGAGCCCCAGCAGAGCAGCTCTTTAAATGCAGGGCAATAAGTGGCAAAACCCTCTGTCTCCATTGATCTACCTGGTCATGGCTTCTTAACCAGATAATTCATCTCCAGGTGGCCCTGGACTTCCTGACCTCAGGCAAGGCATTAATTTGGTGACTTTTGCTGTCCTCCAGTACTCACCTGACCCTCACCCCCCGGAAACCCCCAAATCATGCTGTGAGGCCATCACTGATTTCAGAAGGCAGAGGGTGGGGATGTATGGCAGGGAGGCTGCAATCCCATGTCACACACTCTAACCACTCTGAAAACAAGCTATTCATATTCCAACTGCTCTCAGTCAAGGTAACCAGGACACCCAAAGCACCAGCACCCGGAGACCTCATATCTTTGAATTGCTAACTCCAAATCCTAAACTCTTGATCCACAAATTAAAGAAACAGCACAGTGTCTTGGAAAAGGCACACTTTTGAATCAACTAAATCTGAGTTCAACTTCTGAATCTTCCCTGTACAGGTGGTGAGGTCTCTTGCGAGTCACTTCAGCCACCTAAGCCTCGTTGCCTTGTTCAGGAAACATACGTGGTGACAGTTTCATCTCACAAAGTTTTTTTTTTGTTTTGTTTTAATTGAGATACCACATATAAGACCCTCAGCATACAGGGGCTGCTTAGTTGCTGATAATTTCCTCCTCTGTACTTGAGAATTCTGAATTCCTAGAGTCAGAAGCATAATAAAGTGAGAAGCAGAACTCTCACTTTTATAGTACTATGAGTCAGGGACTGTTCTAAGCACCCTTCTCATACCAAATCAATCCTCTCAACAGTCTTGTGAAGCAGGTGCTAATACCATTATTAATCTCATCTTGTAGATGAGGAAATGTGGCACAAAGAAGCTAAGAAATTTGCTTGAGGTCACCCAGCTAGGAAGAGGTGGAGCCAGAATTACAACCCACGCAGTCAAGCTCCAGATCTCTGCCCTAAGGGTGGAAGGAACACACTCGACACACACACAGTAGGCTCTCAAGGAAGCTTGTTGATGTTGAGAAGGAAGAGGAGGAGGAAGGGCAGTGGAGGAGGGGAGGAAGGAAGGGTCACTGTCTGGGCAGATAACTAGCAAGGTGGAGGGAACGCATCAAGGGCTACAACCCAAAAAACATATTAGGGCCTCTTTGTTAAGAGTGGAACCGAGAATATGAAAGGTCAAGGGGATGAACCAAGAGCCTGCAGGAGCCTGGACTTTGACCAGAATACAGGGGAAAGCACAAGACATGGTGGAGGAATTTCTTGATGATGTTATCAACATCGTTGGAGGTCAGTGTGCACGTATACAAGGGGGGCACATGAAGCATGAGGAGAAAGCAGAGGGGGAGGACACAGGGAAAAGGAAAGGAGAAGAAAAAAAAGAGAGGGAGGGAGAAAAAGAGAGACAGAGGGAAGAGATAGGACAGAAGGTAGGGGAGAGGGAGAGAGGGGGTGGGAGAGGGCAGAGGGACAGAGAGAGCTTCTCCCCAAAAAGAAAATTACATAGTTATAGGAACAATGAAGTATCTAACAAGTGATAAACATAAACACGAGGGTCAGAGTCTGATTGTATTGCCAACTGTCTGCTGCCGAGTTTGTCTATTTATCTCTCTGTCCATCTCTATCCATCCATTCATGTACCCATTTCTTTTGCTTTTAAGTTTGTCTAACTAGCCATATAGCTAATGCCTGAGGTTTGATTACTTGTCTTTGTCCATCTGCCCATTTGTTTTTCTACCTGTTTTTGATCTAACCATTTGTCTGCCAATTTGTCAGTTGATTTTTGTAGCAATTAGGATGCTTTGGGCTGCAAGTGACACATGGCCCTACCAAAAGTGGCTTAGATGGTTAAAAAAAAATTATATCAGATAACAAGAAGTTTGGGGGCAGGGAGATTCCTAAATTGGTTAATGTGACTCTGGGGGCATCGTCTGGCGCCCAGATTTTCACAGCTATCCTCTGCCATCTCTGGCACATTGGCTTTTGACTCAGGAGAAGCCTCAGGGTTTCAAAAAGGCTGCAGGAAGTCAACACATTACATCTTCACACAGCGAAGTCCAAAATCCAGGAGAGAAGAGGGTACATCTCTTCCATGGGTCTTTGTATAAGTTTGAGGTAAAATTTCCCCAAAGTTTCCTTAACAGACTTCCTCCCACATTTCAGTGGTCAGACTTGTATCATACGTCCATTTCTTAATCAATCTCCAGCAAGGGGAATGGAATTATCATGACTTTCCTGGGCCAATTAAGAGTCACCTCTGGGGCAAGGGAAAGATTCAAAGGGAGAGCTTCCCCAGAGCACTTGGTCTCCGAGCACCAAACAAAAGAGTGGGTTCCACTAGCCAGAAGGGAGGATGGAATATGGGGCATGGCCATTGGGGAGGCCCATTCTATATGCTGAGCTACATATCCATCTTCTCTGTGCAATCACCTGTCCATCTAGCTTTGCATTGATTGGTCTGCCTGCCTGTTGATCTGTCAGTCACTCCTGGAGACTCCCTGCCTATCCATGTCAGTGTGTGTCTATCTGTACCCCTGTTTATCTGTGTCTCTATTTGTCTTTTGGTCTGTCTATAAATAAATCTATTAATGAGTTCATGTGTTTACTCAGTGTATCTATCTGTCTCTGTCCATCCATCCATCTTGAATTTCTGTCCACTTCTGCCCTTCTCTCCCTCACCTGTCCCATATTTTTAAAACGGATAGCTATTTCTCTTTTTCACCACACAATAGTCTGAAATAACTCTTGAAACTCATCACTCTGGACAAAGCACTGACCACAGGGCCCACATCTCCTAGCAAAAGAGATAGAGGCAGGGAGAGACTGCCTGAGTTCCCACCCTCCACATTTCATGGTATATACCATCTCCCCTCTTCCCAGGTCCTGCGCAGAGACTGGGCTGCTCATGGTCTCTACCCATAATGATCAGGTCCTTCCTAAGCTATCTGATCTTCCAGAGTGACTTTGTTCATTCATTTGTTCTTGAATGAATATTTACTGAGCACCTACTATGTGCCAGGCCCTTTCTTAGGTGATGGAGCTACAGAGAGGATACTTGGTCTTGCCCCTGTGGGGCTTACAGTCTGTGTGCAGACACGGCCATACGCAGCCACACTTACACGGGCTTATACACCATAATGGATGCTCCCATTGTGTGTAGACACAGGTTCTCAAATATACATTTGAAGACAAACACAGCCATACCTAGGCATTGCTAGCCTCTGCAAACATTTGTTGAGCCTAAAATGTATGTGGCACTTGTTAGTCCTGTTCATAAGCACACCTTACACACACACACACACACACACACACACGTATACAGTTATGCATTTTACTGCTCTGGGACCCTGATAGGAGGACACAGGGAAATGGCACAGAATTACTTCTGCCCCCACATCTAGTCTTGATCTTAAGTAATCACTTTTTGACCATTCAGTATCCCCTGGTACAAAAGGGACAAGACCTGGCCCAGGGATGATCTACACCCTCTTGTTCTCTTGAACCGCTCATGTTCATTTATGGTGTAAAAGTTGCCTCTGATCTGTCACTGGGAGCACATTTCTTTCCTTCCTCCCCTCTCTACCTGTCTGGTTCCCTTCATGTCTCCGGCGAGTCTCCCCCGACAGTGCTCCTGCTTTTGCGTTTCCCTTCAGAGTGTGACTGTCTCTGTCTTTGTGTGGTGTCTGAGTATTAGGATAGAGTGTTTGAATTTATGTCTGAGTATACATTTGAGCTGCTGTGTATTCCTATGTGTGTCTGCTGTGGGTCTCTGCGTGTTTTTCTCCAAGAGTGTGGGTATGTATACACACACACACACACACACACAAGGGCGCAGACTTGGCTCCCCTAATATGCTGAACGGGCCATT